>JABMBR010007189.1:0-54734 GCA_018881525.1 Meteorus sp. PSUC_FEM 10030008
ATATATATATATACATATATACTTTTGCCTGTCTGTTTTCGTATCCAGCTATTCACATACAGATATTACTGGTATATATCATTCCTTCCCCATCTAACTTAAATGTCTACATCCATTTCTTTCGCGTCATCGATTCCACTCACAACACGTCCTACACCAATATATTTTGCCTCCCCAATTTTCGTATACATATATATAATACACGGGAATGTAATACATGTTGCGTGGCTCATATTTAGGTATGGTTGTATGTACATTCTTCCACGTTTTTTCATCACCATATTACGAATATTACAAGGGGGAATGAAATTGTTTTTTATATTTTTAGAATCTGTTGAAATGTTTTGATATCAGGAGCTTTGCATTGATAAGAGAAGGAAAATTATTTTTGATACGAAAGATCCTTTTTTTTTGTAGATGGTATTACATTTGGAGTATTGAGATCGGGTGAATGTGAATTGATATGGGTTGAACTGACGATTTTCTATCAGAATGGAACATCTGTTGAAAGATGATATATCAATTTTTTGATAAAAAGGGGGATGAATGTTACGAAACTTTGTTTTCAATTGAGAAAAACACCGCTGATGAAATCAGAAAGAGAAATTTAGTATAAAAATTTTCTTGATAACTTTTGACCAAAACGTATTCAACCTATTATTTTAAGTTACCTCAATTTTGTTCATCAATATCCCTATCAATAAATTAGTCTTTAGAGAGAAATATAAGCAAAAAATAAATAATTAACCCACCCTCATGATAGCAAAAGTCAATTTCACGGCAGACACAATTACTCTCAATTTCAGTCACGCGATACCCCAACTCATAATCTCTTCACTTTCACATACATTTTCTCTTCAGTCTCACATTATTCGTCTTTTCATGCGTCTTTTTGACCATTTCCCAATCCATCACGTGCTGTAAATGCGCACCAATACACAAACATTATATTATATAATCCACAAATACATATATACGTGCACACGTATAGAGTAATAGAAGCGCCTGGGGAACGATGAAAGCAGGTATACTGCAATGCAGTGTACGTTGGCCAGTTTAGCCGCGGGTCGTTGGGGTATTCAGCCGCGGAACAAGCTGGCAGAATGAACGGAAAGGGGTGGCAGAGGGACGAGATGGTTTGTTGAAATTGGGACGAAAGGTAGGGAGAGTTTTGGAAGGCCAGAGAAGGGAATGCGGAAAAGGGAAGACGATGGTGATTCAACGCGCACCAGTTCGATTTCGCCAGCGCGTGCATGTTTTTGGAGCGCCATTCGTTTTACTTGTAACGCCTTCAAAGATATAACTATGTCGTCGTGTGCTTTTGCGAATCAGCCAACAGAGGATGAGGGGGCGATGTAGAAGCGAAAGCAAGTCGAGACAAGTTTGAATCGCTCGCGGCAACGGCTCCCAAGCGATAAGACACGACTCAAATCTATGTAGTTCTTCCCAAGCTGACACACTATCGTAGATGTACTTACGTTTCTTGCGTTTCCGCTTTTAGCTACATCTCACTATCCTACTCTACACCTTGACGCCATTTCAACTCATATTTTTTATGGCATCTCTACACCGTTGCAATATATATCTATATATAAATATTTCCGAGCTTTTCCAACTCCCAAATGTTCCATATTCAGTTTCTCAGTCTTTTTTTTTTCATATGCCATCTTGGAGCTCATTTCAATGTCTTCACTTTCTCCATTTTATTTCATTTCTCTCTTACTCAAGCTCGTTTCCTCTTCCTCTCGTATATTCATTTATGCATGTATTTGTATGTGTACATGCATGGTTATGATTTTTTAAGACCCTTGAGATCTCTGTGTATTCCAGACGATCGTGCGATACGCAGGGGAGTAAGAAGTAGAGAGAAAAAAAAAGGTTGAGCATCGTTAAAAGGAACAAATGTTATTTTTTATTTTTTCCAGATGGATATATGTGTGTGTATAAATAAATATTGTCGTCGCTTGGTGCTTTTTTTTGTGAAGGCTACTCATAATGAAGGTTTTTCACCTTTTTTTTTCTACCTCAGGTGGATTCACATCATTCTTATGATATCCGCGTTTGATCTCGCTAAATTATGAGGATAAAAAGGTGTAAGGGTAGATGGTGAATGAGTGTGATGTTTGATATTTTTTTTCGTTGTTGCCTTCAGAGTATTCATATGTAACATATATTCAAATTGGATGTTGCTTCTGGAATTGGAAAGTTGAAGGGGATATGATGATTTGCTTCCATGCAGTTTTTTCCATTATTACAGCTGGAAGTAAATGTTTAGAGATTTAAATTCAGTGAATATCAATGAATTCAATTCAAAAATGATTTGTTGTATTACATCTGCTACATTGTGAAACTATATTTTCACATACAAATAAAAAAGTTGATAATTTTCTAACTGCAATTATACGATTGTCATTGGGGTAAAACTTTTTGGTGACATACGTTTGCAATTTCATAACTTTTCCGCTTTTAAAAAATATTCTTGTGATAAATTTCGTCGAAATTATTTTCCAAAGATAACAAAAGTTTTGATATTATCATTCATTATTTCTTTCATTTTCTATGTTCCATGGATGTAATTCTAAAAAAGAAAGATTGAGCTTTTTATTTAATGCCACAAACTTCGTCTTTAATGATGGAATATATAACGCTGACGTTCATTTGATTTCAAATCAGCCGATTGCTGTTAGTGAATGTGAAATATAATGCCTAGAGGAACCGATTCAAGCTGCACATTCGCTTTGATATATATTCTCATCAAAAGCTCTATGATACACACATGTGTACTCTTCTCGAAACAATCGTACATACAGAAACTCAACCAATGAAGGACGTTTATCGGTTTTGCTGATGAATACAATGAGATGCATTGGCTCAACATTCGGGAAATGTCATCAAGCTGTAGCAATCGTTCTGCTTGCACGAACGTGAACAATACGCGTGAATTAATACTTGAAATATATATTGTTCGATGTTTCTCGAACCTTTGATCGATTAGTTCAATGCAGAACGGAATGAATGAAAATAATTATAGAGAGTCACCTTCGAGGTGAAACAGTTTCGCATTGGGTCTATCAATAAAAATCACGAGATTCCCTGATAATGCTGTGTGTAATAATCAAAATCCATGTTGAAACGTATTGTGGATGTTCTATTTCGATGAACGCAGGAAGCATTCGATTCGAGCAAGCTCTATCCAACTAAATTCGGTATTTAATTACAAAATGAATTTCCCAAATTATATTTTCATCATTCATGATGTAACAAATACAACGTGGAGTTCTTTCCGTGAAATATAATATCAATTACGAGATATTACAGTTGAATATTCATTAAAATTATTTGCAGGTAGTTCATCATGTAAAAAAATTACTTTTCATAAAAGTTTTGTTTATTATTTAAAATCGAGATGGAATTTTATGATTTCATGCTTTTTTCTGTTGTGTGGTAGTGAAAAGAGAGGAGAGCAGAAAAACGTTGTGAACAACTCACGTATAAACCCCTAAGTAATTACGTGTGAATGTATTGTAAAATGTTTGGTAGTCGAGCATTTATTTTCACGTATGCTTCACAACCATGTACGAATAAAAAGAAGAAAAAAGAATTTCACGAATAGACAAATGTTACCGCGATAACTTTTCACACAGATGTGAATTTGTTGCTCACGACCAAGCTTTCTAATCTCTCGTTTTCATCGTTTTTCATGCTTTTTTTTTCCTTCCACAGAGAACCATGTTCAAGATTTAATGTATAACATAGAGCTATGTACACAAGCTCGTGAGCTTTCCTCATTGAGTTGCATAGACAAAGCTATAATTTTCTGGATATCAGCCAAGTTAGAATGCCAGGGGCATGAAATATCTTCTGTGGTTATTGTTAACATCTCGGCAATCGATCTGATTATATTAGATTACGCCTGGAAATTCATCGTCTGTATTTCTCTGTGAGATATATTGGCAGTAGCTGAGTATGGCTACATCATTATATTTTGATTAATGGGAGTTCTATCAATGCGTTATTGCTCTTCATTGATTTCAGTAGTTCGAGAATGAATTTTACTTCAGAGGTTGATGACAAGTTTTGAACTAAGCAGTGTAGTCTTTGGTTTGTCCATTGTAATAAAAATTGATTTTCATATCGATTATGTCATCAATTTAAAAATATCAAACCTATCTTGAATTTCAATCTGATTTTTTCATCAGATTAACCATAATCTTCATCAGAGTTTAATACGAAATTGAACTTCTTCAATATTTTCCCGAACCGATGTACAAATGAAGAAAACACTGCTAACATTTTATCTCCCAACATTCTTTTCCGCCTACTTGGGATTTTGTGTCATGTCAATCCTCGGCTTAACGACCGGAAATTCATAGCGACGTGTCGAGTAAATGCGGAAGCAAAAAGAAGATGAAACTAAAGAGAACTCGAGAGAAAAATATATATCTCGTAGAGTTTCCCTCTGAGAATTCATTCCCACTTCCATAAAATTAATATTCACCTAACGTTTCACTCGCATAACATCCTACTGAATTTTGAACAGCAAATATATCTAATTCTTTCTATAACCCGACCTTAGAAACCAATCATGAAAATTAAGCAACACTGTACGTGACCAATTCAAAATACTTTAATCCAAAAACGTAACATATCAATTCAATTCAATTTCATCCAATCCATTCTCTATCATTTTTAATCATATAACAAAATGATGAGTCTTCTTCTTTTCGTACAGAATCGAGAGATAATGCGGATCACGAAATTGAGAATTAATTTGAAATAATAAAAAGTTGATGATGGAAAAGAAACACCACAACTTCAACTCTGTAACAATTGCAATTGTTATAATAGAATTATTCACATCTTTGTTCAAATCTCTCGTAAAACTTTGATGAACTGTTTAAATCCTTCACGATGTATCTCCAATGCGTCATTGCTTTTGGAACTTTTCGACTGAATAAATTTCAAAGAGAATTCATAGATAGACAATGCAGTATATAACACACAAAGATGAAAAACTATGAGAGAAATAAGTTTCGATATTGGCATGTGATATCTTCAATCTTTTTACAATCGTCTCTTGTCTCGCGTCACCCACTTGAATGTCGCGTGTGAGAAATGACTGAGCAAAGCGGAAACACGTGAGCGCGCAGTGACCGTATGAAACAAATAGTGAATTGACAGATTTTGTCTGATTGATGCTGAAATTCTTCGCCTCAGTAGTATCGAGAGTGAGGAAATGGTCGAGTGCGTTTGTATAAAGATATGAATATACTGGCAAAGAGGAATTGTACATATCGACGTGAGAGCGTGATCCTCTCGAGAAATCTTGGAATGATATATATGGAAGAGTCAGACGACAAGAAGCACTACACGTACTGTCGCATTCGAGCAATCTCACTTCGATATCCGACTGACGTTTTGCTCCAACGAATCGGCTCCTTCTTATGACTTCCTACACTGTTTCATATATATTTTCCGCCTGAGGGATATTTCGAGTGTGCAATGGGAGCAATTTTTCTACTTCCATCCGTTTCCTTTTTTTTTTTTCGTTGGAGATATTCATTGTTTGCAACTGTGAAATTCACTGTCTTTATATTTGCATAATTGTGATGTATGCTCTGTAAAAGAAATAATTTAGAAGAAAATCATGTGAATGAAGAAATAGAAAACAAGAAAGTAATCGATTTAGTTTCCAACCACAGTTTGATGAATATTATTCCAGATGTGGTGAAACCTCCATAACTTGTTCAACTTGGAGTGAAGCTCATGCGTTCAAGAAGTGAGGGCAATGTAGGACTCATGATTGAGTGAACATATAGTTCCACTGCGTTTCCTCTGCAATTATTCACATGAAATAGTTGATATATTGACGTATTGCGCGGAATGAGAAGTGCAGCAAACGCTGGAGTGATGATAAGTTCCTTTGAATTATGAGAATGACGAGGTCAACAAGGACAATGTCGGAGAGTTTCCACTCTGGATGAATAATAACCTCGAATCAATGACGCATCCAAGATCTGAAATTTGAATGAATGCCACAAGGATAAAAAGTCAAATTGAAAATAAATTCAGTGTGATTTTCAGTTCCAAAATTACATAATTTCAATTATGAATCAACATGTCGTTTCGTAGAATTCTACTTTGTGATATTTTTGGATCTGGAAAAGGGATATATTTAAGACTGACATATCGAATTTTATCGATAGCTTTTTTTCCGATCGCAATATACTTTATTATATATTCACCTGTATTATTTTATATATAGTTGAACTATATGTGGAATATACAGAAGAGTTTCACGTGAGATACATACGAGTAGCGACCGGAAAATGGTGGTTTTGTGTAGGATGAATATGCTAGAGTAAAATGTTTTACGGGTTTGGTTATAAATTCCATGCAATATAAATAGTTCCAAAGATAGTTATCACGTGTGAAATTTTTTATTGACATTATTACTTCAACTATGCTCTAAATTATTTATTACAAGAACTTGTACTATGGCAAGGATGTTTTTTTGCCATTGGATAATATTTCTCGAATGTAGAATTTATTACGAAGAAAACAGAATATTGCATGCAAAAATTTCGCTCGATTTTTATCCCAATATTCGAAGAATTCTTGAGTAAATATTGTCAAGTACATTTTGATCGTATTAAAATGAAATAAACTTCGATGATGAGAGTCATCTTCATGTTCAGATATAGAAGAGGGACAATTCAAAATATAATAAGAGGAAAATGTCATCCACTCCACAGATACAGTTATTCTACTCTCAAATCTATTCTCTAGTTCTCCTCTTTTCGTCACCATTTCCCTCTTCCATGTGACAGATATGTCGAAGTTCACTGTTTTACAATTCATCACCGCGTTGCCTTTGATCAGTCTCGCACGTACGCTCACGTTCTACACTATATCCATACAGGTCAACAGGTTTAACCTTTGCACACTTTCCAACATGACCCTTCAAGGTTATTCAATATTGAACACACTGACCTAAATAAATATATTCTCAAGATGTCAATCCCATACACTCGAAAATTCAGTGAATTCTTCACTTTATATTTCTCTTCCAAATGAGAAAATAGTCACATAAGACATTTCACCTCTTGGGATTTATCTCTGTAGTCAAAGCAGTGAGATAGAAAAATAAGCGGAAGAAAGACGCAGTATAAGCTAAAAAAGAACGAAACGTAATAAATAGTAAAAATAACGAATAAGACGAAACTACCTTGAACTGTGAATATACAAATGGAAAAAGTGGGAATGTCCAAACGCCTATTTCACCGTCTGCTTTGCTATATTCATTGTGCAGTAGCTATTCATAACGTGAGTCCAACTTTTTCTCCAGCCCCGTACACCAGCACTCGCATTCTCTCTCGGTTCACTCTTTCCGCATGTTCCTGACCTAATTTTATTTCAATTGGCCAAAACCTTTCCCATTCGATTGTTGTGTACAGATATACACACAAATACATCTTTTGCTAATTTTCCTGCAGTTGAGAACGTTTTAGAAAAATTCTGTACAATGAAACACTTCTGTTGTTCACTAATGCAGTTACATGAAAATACAGATGTAACAGTACTTGAAAAAGTGCAGTACTTATTCTTACATCAAGCATATGTGTTCAATATTAATAAAACTGTATAATATTTCGTGATATTACGCAAATCTCAAGCAATACTTTTCGCATTACGGTACGATGAAAAGTGGAGAATAAATATCAATCTCGCTACCCTAATAAGAATTGTTGGATAAATCAAGATAAAATCGAGGGGAATCCAAGGCCTTGGATGGAAATTAGGTCGAGTAGTAACTGAAGTGAACTTCAGAGTTTTGAGTTTGTTCTCGATTCCATCGTTATCATTCAAAGAGGATGGTGGTTTGAAGTATTGCGAGATTGTCTAAAAATACAAACGTTCACCTAAAAAAAATGTGATCTGTATAACGAAGAATACTTTTAATACAAACAATAAATGATGAGCTTTGTGTAAAATTCGTATCCAAAGTACTCCACAAAATTCAATAAATTCATGTTCTCCTTTACCTTCATCTATCACTTCGTTCACCACTTCAACATCAACAATTCTGATAATAGCTAAACATCTAAACCAATAACTCACACACATCCCCTGACCTTCACCACATCAACACAACAAACCCCAAAAGAATATTTCCCAAACACACAACCTCATTCCAAATTTAATTAGAACCATCAACGATGCACAATGTTCATTCATTACCCAACTCAAACCTACATACATGAGAACATATATCTTAATCTTGATCCAATACGTCTAGCGCATATGCCTTCATATATAAATCCCCATAGCAATTTCCACGGGGGATATTCCAATGCCGTTACGCGTCTCTAGCTATATCCCTTCTCTAACATTCAAAACCACTCGTGCGTTGTGCGATTGTACTAATACACAGAGAAATGTGCGGTGATGCCACGTCATGCTTCAGGCGTGAGTAATCCATGATGGTACAACAGTTGCAGCCGTTACAACATGAGAATCATGGCATCACGCGGATTCAATCGCGTTATTCTCTCTGCTACTCTCATACATTTCTAAAATATAAGTTGTCGTTATATCATACACATACACGTTTATATACACATGAATTCACGGACGTATTGCACGTGCACGCATCCGGCCAGGTTTGCGATCTAATTTGGACGGCACATGCGGCCGGGCTTGGTTAATCGCTTATGGATGCATCTCAGCGGCGAGCAAACACGTTCCGTACAACACACAAAATGAAGGTGTGCATATAACTATCTATCACATATGTCTCTTTATATAAATATATACAAGCACATACACAATATATGTCTATACATGGTAGTATATACATATATATATGACATGTAGGCGTTGCAGTGGCATACCGTACGTGCGTTTCGCTTCGCGGTACAAACGATAACGCAGACCTCGTGGAATTCGTGTGAGTAAAATGTGTTACTTCGTGCGGAAAACTCATCGGATTCCCGGGCTGACCGTCCGTAACGTTTCGCTTCTGCGAACGACCATAGTTCTATATATATTCATGTGTGTATGTATATGAAAATGTACATATGCTACATCCATCAGGGCTGTTCAAGTCCTTGTGATTATTGGTATGTCCAGTGATTTCACGTCCTTGTTAATTGGCAATGTCATCGTCGTAACTGAAATGCTTATGATGTATCGAATTTTGTTATTTTTGTTTTTTTTTTCCAGAATTTTGATGATACTGATGTTGAATTTCGTTGGAATTGTATGAATACAATTTTGTCGTTTGTATTCGACGAAATATTCCATTTTGGGGAGTACATAGTTGGCCAGTGCTGCGCGTGGCTGACTACACATGGATCTACTCTACTCGCAGGGTTGTGAATGTGTGGGTATGGGTGTGTGTGTTTGTTTTAGTTAGATTCATGTAGACAAATGGTTGGAGTATCATATATTCTTACTCTTTTCATCCATACGGGTAGAATTAATGACTGGGATATATTCGATTAGTCGTGCATTACGCACACAGATTTCCAACGAATTAACTCGGATTCCATGGCTTTATTTGCTAATTTTAGTTAGCAAATAATGATTAATTTCGCATGGTCTTGGAGAAATTACGTGTGATGAATTCAAAGAGGATTGGTATTATTAGAATATTTTTAATTGTATGTTAAAAGAAATGAGATGTAGTTGAAAATCAGCAGAAATGAAGAAAATTTTTTGTTTTGCTGATATGAGAATTTTCGGTCGGTGATAGAAATTTATTGAGCCGTAGATGAAGTGTTCATCACTGTGAGATAGTTTTAGATAAAAATTGAACGAATATTTTTTGTATACGAGCATTTAATGGAAAACCATTTGTTAATGTTCAAGCCACGACGATGGACCACAACAACGTGGTGGACTGGAAGCGTTAGACGTGACAACACGTTCGGAGTATGCGTGATAAATAAATATTTATTCTATTTTCATCACGTGTAGCATATGCCGTTGATAGAATGGACGAAAATTTTTTTTTTTTTGGGACTGTTCAAAGAGTTTTTAGCCTTTTTTTTCGGGATAGCTTCAGTCTACACGAGACAGGTAACATTGCAATGCATCAACTGCTATGGAAAACAAGAAGTAACTATGGATTCATGACATAATTGTTGCATAAGTGACAAAATGATAGATCATGATTTTTGGAGAGTGAAAAGCTCCATTGACAATTGGCACGTCTGATCCAGATCACTAGAAAGGTCATTGTAGGTTGAGAACATTTTGGATATTGCTTTTATTGTTGTTCACGACTATGAACTTTTTCATGAGATAATAGAACAAAGAATTCATTCGTTCGACCAATGTTCTGCAATTTTATCAATAAAAGTTGGTGAGACTCATCAAAGGTAATCAGAGGAAGCCTTGCAGTGTGAACGAATTCTATCAGCAACGTGCGGATTTTACGTGAGGTGCAGAGAGGTCAATGCGTTATACACTCAACAGGGGAGAATGAAAGTACGTGACGGCCGTTGGGGTAATTATGTGACGACGAATGGCCTCAACGATTCATCATTCCTTTATGTGAATTGGATTTTACTGTGCATTTTTCGACAACAATTCTATGAACACAGATACATAATTAATTAAATAAAAATTTTCTTTGGTGAGGAATGTGCTGATATCATAGCGAGGAAATTTCATGCAAATTTTTTAAAGCATATTGACAGTACGAAGCGAGGTGATATAAAATATCAATACATTTATGTATACATCGAGCCACGCACATTGGAGAAAAGTAGAGACGACTTCAGCGTACCGTGATCCTCACGTTTCGCTGTGGAAATAGGAGTAAGCCGAGCGTAGAGACGGAAGCTTCGAATTCTTCCTTTAATCGGAAATCACGAATAAATGCCTGAAAAAATTCCTCCGATACTTTAATGGTATCCACGATTATTTTCATTCCATAAAGTGTTCACACTGAAGAGTAGTTATCATAGATGGAGTGAAAGTGGATGAATCTCGTAATACTCCAAAATAACAAGGAAGTTCAGTATAATTTCCAGAGGCAAATTCAAACTTCTCCGTAGTTTGTTGAAGTGGATCGAATTCAGCAGTGGAAACTTTTTGTAGTCATTCCGATAATTACATAAATGATGGATTAATATCGGAGTAAATATTTTTACAAAGAGAAATTTTTACTGATAGATTGATTTAAAAACATCAAACAATAAATCTAAAATCCTTCAATTTTTGGAACAGAATAATATTCGTTGGTTTGGTAATTTTACCTCATGCTTGGTCTGTTTACCATAAAATGTAATTTGATATAGGAATACAAAGAGAAATATAATCAGTAAAATATTGCAATGTTGATATGGATAGTTGTTATTTTGGTTCCATAGAGAACATAATGTTGAAATCGACATTTGTGTCACACGAAATTCGGAACACGAGGTAATTGTACCCCGTTGTAATGACACTCGGCGAATCCTGTGGGCGATTCTGTTACGCAAGCTTGCCATTTCCTGTCGTCACTTCCGCCCGAATGAGTCAGGTGAATTTCCACGCATTCACATTATATATCTGTATTTAAATGTACATATTCAATAATGAAGTGCGCCAGCTGTTATTGCACCAACGTACAACAAAATTATCAGACTGTATAATAAATTAAACGTTATGCATTTGGGTCCATGTAAATTTGAATGTTTATCAAAAAGCTTTTATAAGTCTATTTAGTGGTGATTATAAAATAAGAAGGAAATGATAAATCATGATTTAAAATACTCTTCGAATAAATTAAACATGTCGGGACATCTGGAATCTTCTGAAACTGTTGAACAACCCTTAGATGTTGAAGATCGTGAGTACGCAAACGGTAGAGCAGGGTGTTAATGGGTTAATAGGTCTTCGTGCACTTCGAATAGCGAAATGCTATTATTGGAGATGGGACACATTGGAGGGAAGTCGGCAATCGCCAAGCAAATAATGGTGGAAGTAGGATGGTGATAGTGTCACCTATGTGCAAACGTCAGCGGCTATTGCTACTCATGACTATATGTACACTTCTAATCGTATACAGGTATATAATGTTATATATATAGCCTTGGCATTACCAGTCGCTTCGAGTTATCTGCGTTTCCCATGTTACACTCCACCAATTCGGTTGCCTCTTTGCGCGGCAGCCTATTCCACCCCACCGTCTTCTCTCACCATGTCCCACGTGCGCCAGCTGCACTGCAGAATTCCGATAGCACGTACGTAGAATCGTCGTTTACGCTTGCCCCAAGGTTCACTCCCACGCCCCTCATTTCCAACCGTCCCAATATCTCCAACCTACTCTTATTTGTCTGTTTCGATGTCGCACGAATTCATCGATGGATGTGATCCAGTTTCTCTTGTCCTATTCTCAGCATTCCCATCTCTACAATGCTGTATACTAATTCAAGATGAGTTGGATATGTGGGGTCTCGTAGAATCAGACAAACTTGCTATGGGATTGTGTTTATCAATGACAAATAGACGACATGTGAGGATAATGATAATATAACGATGAAGTGAAGGAAGGATAATGGAGACGTGATCGATATGGGATAGAGAATGTGGTTGTTGTTGGAATGAAGTAAAAGCTTTCAGTTCAGTCTATGTTTATATACTCATTTATGTGTCTAGCTAATTGGCTCGGTCCTCAGAGAATGCTTTGTGTCGCTGTTGAGGAATTCAAGTAGTAAATAGACATGAGATTAGTTGTGGAGTTTGGTGGTGTCGAGCAAATATTCCAAGCGTTCAGTCTCAATTGAAGATGATAGTTCCGATACTTCAGTTGAAATCCCGGAGTGAATTGAGGTAGAACAGAAGTAATGCGGTAGCTGACCATATCTGAATTCTGCCTCAGTTTTATTCTGTTCAAGTTTATCTGTGAAAAATGTTGGTGCTTGATTATTGGCCGGAGTGTTTGTAATACCGTAAGGTGTATCGAATTCAGAAATAAAATTTATCATGGTGATTTTTTTTGCAACGGTGGGTCATGATACGAATGCTGATGCAGTGTAATATGAAGTTATATTGGTGTTGTTTCTGTCAGATTTTCGTGCATGCCCAGTTTATTCACCTTTCTTTCTGAATAACATCGACAAATAGCCGTTGAATTGGATGAGACGTAATCTTTCCACAGAGCTTCTTTCACCATCTTGAAGATCCATTTCATCTGATGTGAGTACTGAAAAGCCTTGCATTCTCCACGTCCCGCGAGAGACAAGTTTGGGTGGGAGAAAAAAGCGTGAGCGCGAATATCTGTGTGAGTGTTCCATAACAGTGTTGGCCGATTCTGTATGCACGCATCCAGTGGTTGAAGCGGTTTTCATTCCGTGTTTTTTCTCTCCTTTATCCCTTCTTTGCCCCTTGTGGCGTACGGTAGCTGCAAGAGAGATCAAGTCAAATAAAACGCGACAACCCCTAGTGGGAATATAAAATCCGCGGGTGCTTCTTGTTTCCGCTCGAAAAAGTGGGTGGTTCTTTTGTGCGATTTTTACTCTTGTAGCAGTCGAGAGAATAATGGAATAAAATATCATTACAAACAGGAATATCACATTTACTCCATTATTATTTTGTTAACTGTGATTAAGGGAATACTCGGAGTTGGGGAGGGTGATATTAATTTTGAATAACAATTTCCCTGCCATTAGTTTGACATTCATTGTTTTTATCCCCACTTTTTGCCCTCATGATGTACGCATAAATGAGTTTATTTTTCAAGCTCGAAGGTGTATATACAAATTAGGATAACATGAGGATCACTAAAGCGCCCTTCGTAATCCTATTATGTGCTACCCAAATGGCCTCCAGGTCTGTGATGGGGTTGAAAGGTTATCGTGGTATTGGGGACACGGTGAATCCAAAACTAGACGAAGCAGCTTGGTGAAGGTTCAACTCGATCTATAGTGGATAGCAACGTAGTTATCTGTTCCTGCAATGACCACCCCTGCAAACCATTTCCACTTCTCGTAATCAAATTTGTCAAGCAGTTAAGACACAAGATCAAAAGTATCGGGTGAAGTTTGGGAACATTCACGGAAATTCTGTACTGAAATTCTCGATTGTCAATATTAGTTCCACAGTTAGCAGAATCCGTTCGAGTTATTTTGAATGACCTCATCCAATACCTCAACGTGGAAGAAAGCCCAGATAAAAAAAAATGTTCCCTAACTCCAAGTAAATTTTCGGACTCCTCTAATGATCCTCCATCTCTAGTGGATTCCCCTCCCACTGTAGACGAATTTTATTTTACGTAAATACTATGATGTGGTTGAGATTCCAGTGAAGTTGAAACCAGCTTTGCTGACGGTCAACGAGATTTCCTAACGAGAGCTCGTTTAGTATACGTTTCACTGGATCTGCAAAGCGCGTGGATCGTTATAGATACACATCGACGTACGTTAATTCAACATTTTACCAAACAAACTATCCGTCGAGTAATGCTTATCTAATCTACCTGCATTTGCGCCATAGCTTAATGAGAATTCTTCAGATTTTTCCATCATACCAATTCACCCAATTCACATCAGCCTTCTACGTTCTCCAAAACTTTTTCCACTTTTTCGCTATATACCCCTGAAACTCGAGTATTTTCTATTACTCTCTATAAAAGCGGATCGTAAATTTGCCTTAACCAGGCAACCAGCTTCAAAACCGTTTCCTTCCACTCGCCGAATTCCACTACTACTCTCTTGCCACACACATCACTGATGTCAACCCCTTCTTCATGACCATCCTCGGCAGCGAGTTGTTTTATGCTCTCCCGGCAGGAACCTGGCCGGGTAATTCTGCAATGCGGTTGAAGGCACCTATATACTCTACGTCTGCCACGTACGGCTTTGCTATCCTACCACCCGATGCCGCCAGACTCCACCCCGCTTGTGTGGCCGCGTGTGGCGCTGCACCAACACACCACCACCATCATTAGTACCCAGGCTACCTAAATGATATCTACATGTGCTATCTATGTGAAATCTATATGTGTAAAGAAAGACAAAGACAACTGTATAGACTTGTGGGCCAAACAACTTTGGCAAGTCTGGTTGTATGCGTACGTGCACACTCGGAAACAGGTAAACTATACTTTTCTGGTGCTTTCACGCTCAAAGACCGAACGATATAGATCAACGGATCGTAGGTAATTCAGTGTAGTAAACTACAGCAGACGGTAGTGTATGGTATGCAGATGTGGATGAAGAGTAGACATGGAGGACGAGTAGTGGCTTAGTCCCTGATAGCTTTTATCATTCGTTTTATTTATTATTCATCTTTTTACACGACTGAAAACACTCATTTGTTAAATGTTTGATATTGCTGGAAAATAAATTGAGGCTTCTGTGTTGAGAGAGATTATAGGATTATTCAATGGTTCTGTTGGGTATTGTAGGTTTTGGTTATTTCGTACAACTCTATCACCATCACTTTAGGATTTAGTGTAAGGTCGGGGATGGTGTTAAATGTTTATTACGGTTTTGATTATGGTGAAACATTTGCGACTGCGAGTTGCGGTACTCGTGGGAGATGTAAAATATTAAAATTGCCAGAGATTTATTGTGCTCACTGGACGATTTAATGCAAGCGAAACTCGTTCACCTGCAGAGAGCTATGCCACTGCGTTAACTATCCCATCTTTCTCGTGATGCTTTTCCACACCCGTTTTCGCTCTCGCTTCCTTGTATACGATCTGGTTTCCTCGATGTCTCTCCTGCTTTATCTGGTAACAGGTCAGCTACGCGTTTGCTGAGTAATTTCATACCGCCGAATTCATTATACGAAAATTATTTTCCACGTTGCTGTATATTTGTCTTGCAATATCTGTAGTGAAATATTTTGTTTTTATTCTCATGATATTTTTATATTTCAACAATTTGGTTACGATGAAACGTTATCATGATTGATAATACCAGTTGATGGATTGAAAAACGATTGCGATTGTTGCATGAACTGAACAATACCTCCAGCTTGACCCATTTATTCATACCATTTCATTTCACTTTTTTTTTTCGTTCATGTAGTCATGATATTTTATTTGTGAACTTTCATCCTGTTTCGAAAAATAAAACAGTCAAAACTTTATTCATTTAGGTGAATATTCCACTGAATCATAAAACTAAAAGTACACCGGAAAAAAAATGATAAATACTGAAAATGTATGTATGAATGAAATGTAAAAATGTGTATGGATTTCAGTATTATTAATATTTTGATTGACGTCAGTCTGATTCACATTTTTTATTATTCTCTGTATTCAATCATGATGTATTTAACTTTCTTTCGACATCCCACATATCTATTTCGAATATTCCACTCAGAATTTCAATATGATCTGGACTTGCTGATATTACAGCAATAAAAAATTGAAAGACGATTTGTTTTTCATATCATCAATGTCTATAATTGATGGAATCTATGATTTTTGTTTTCACCTCTATATGTCTAAGAAATCTTGAATGAAATTTATCGGTCAATCAAAAACTCGTTCATTTTCATCCCAGTCTAACATCGGAAAATAATTCTGCATTCAATGGATAAAAACGAAATTTCTTACGTGAAAAATAACAATGGATGAATGTCATGAAGATAGAACTTGCAATCTAACATAGTGTTCAAGCTTAGTACGATAATTATTCATCTTGACACGGATTACGAGCCAAAATTCCGTAAATTCTTCGAACCTGTGCCACACGAATATGACGAACAGCGTGCTGACAAGTATTTGAATTAATTGTTCCTTAAAACGTTTTACTCAACCCTTATTTTGTCGCCATTCCGCCAATAATTCTCACCTCCGTAAACTGTCATTCCAAGCATCGTCATCACAATTGAAACTGGAATATATTCCAAGTTATCAGCAACCACAATGTCCCCTATAAATATTCATCGATTCCATCATAACCACTGCGTTTCTATCAAAACACAATCGAATAAAAAAAAAACATAATGAAATAACCGATTGTATAATTCCAATCTCCATTATCCGCTCATCCCCGATTGATTTCATCATTTCTATTCAACACAGAGTAACAATAACAACATGAAAAAACCATAACGAGTGAAATAATACTCGTTAATGAGTATTCCATTCTTTCACCCCTGAAATCACCAACATTCATTCAAATCCAATTTTCCCATTGTTTCATCGCTGTCCAAATTCCAACCACTACTACTCAAATTTCTAATTTTTCCAATTACAAACATGAAATAAATGTCAATCCCTATATCAAAATCAAAATATTTTCAATTTCATATCAAAGAGAAGACAGAGATGAGTAACCAAACTAAATTGTCAATGACAATAAAAAAAGGTAGAAATGAATGAAACTCAATATCGGTTTATTGACATATTTTTTCTTCTTCTGCGTCGTCGACTGCAAAATCGTGGTCCATACCCACCTGTCACATGACACGATACACTGCTGCATTTATTAAAATTCATAAGGCTTAGCCGCACGACCGCATTCCTACTTCAGCACCATCTCAAAACCATGCGCAAGAAGATACGCGTATTATATATTTATAGATGTGGTACAAATATGAAACATATAAATGTTTTACCACAAGCATCACTGACATCTTACTATCATGTCGCATCATCATTATCTCAAGCAGACCAACACAAGTGTACACGCAGTTACATTATACCTATTAACGCTCTACTCCACCCTCCACTCACCCCTACACTATCTCTTCATTTGCTTCACTATCGCCATGACGCAGTTGGTTATAAAGTGAGGGCATATTCCATGTGCATATACATGAGATAAGGAGTGTATAGTACTAATGCTACTGAATGTGTGTTGATGCGAGCAGTTAAGAGGTTATGCAAGTTGTTCTAGATGGCGTCGTAGCTTTTTGCACGTGATACCGAGCGGAAGTTAAGGCAAATTATAGTAGTCTAGTGGTGAGTATAGAGGGTAGCGTATTGCACGAGAGGAGTTGAAGAGTGAGAGGTTTTGCCTTCGAATGGGTCGCCACAAGAGCGCTAAGAATTTTCATGACGCGCCTGTTACGACAGTTTGAATTTTAATCAAGGAGCTGCGGGCGTGAAGGAGTACACCTCGACGTCCGAGCAGACGCGATTCAGATATCTTTTCCGCTCTCATAAATATATAGACATATCTATATAACTATGTACTTGAGTATGTACCATGTATATGGATGATATGAAAGAGGGAATATGGGTTAAATTGAACATCTCTGTGACTTTTTTTTTCTTCATACTTTTTGTTTTTTTTTTCTCTACAAAAATGAATTGGCTTCATATTTATACATGAATATTTTTTTCTCAGTGAAGCACATCTAATGAGAATGGCACAATGCCCATGGTTGGATGTATTACGATGATTTTTAATCTGGAAAGTTGCGCCGTGAGCTCTCAGCGTATTGCATGGAATACCACAATTACTTTTCCATTTGGCTGATTGTCATTGAAGAATCTTTGATATATTAAATTGTTATATGAAAGCATTTTATTCCATCTCATTTAATTTTTAATATCTGAATGTGAGACGTTAAATTTCTTCGGTGGTTTGGTTTTTTTTTTTGGTTTGAAGCTCTTAACTTATTGCTTGAGACTAATGAAACAATCAAATTTGTGAAAGAAAATCAAATTCTCTGTGTTTATATGTATTTATGTTTTTATATGAATGTTACGGTTGACTCGTGCTCGCCAATCTTGGGCAACTTAGAGTTTCAAGCTTTTCATAAATCTTTCTTTTTCTCGCGCAACCGGCAATATTGTCCTCATTGCTGCACTCAAAAGAAAAGATACTTGAGAATGTTTATATATATGTCACTATAATTCCATTTTATAGTCGCATCTTATACGCGTCCAATGTGAAATGTGCTGGTGTTCTTTCATTTTGATGTTGTGTCATCAATCTCTATTCATATAAATGGGAAAATATGGAATAATAACCACAAATAAGAGAGAACAAGATGCAATGTGAACCATCGAACGAAAATTAAATTTTCAACGATTCCCATTTACATTGAGAATAAAATGTGAAAGTTATTCGTTTATTGTTCAGTTATGAGATTTATAGTGGTCCATGACAATTTCTTTTTATGTCCATCGTGAATTAATTGAATTGTTGAATATTTGAGTATTTTTTGTCATCGACTAGAGACTTCCAGAATATATTCGACAAAATTAATAACGTCGTGTGATTTATGCTCAAAATTTACTGAATATTCACACAGATTTTATAATCCGAGGATAATTTTTTTTGTCCCTGTGTAAAAAATTCTTGAACCGTATTTGCGTTCATCCTCGTTGTTATTCTCATACACACACGGTTTTCACATTGCGCCCATTCATCAACCATACTCGATACGACGTGGGACATGGAATTTAATTAATCAAATTATTAATTAATAGCGATGTCAATTGAATGAAAGAATAGAAATGAAATATGTCGGACGATATTGACGAAGAAAATATTAAAATATCTCAAGATTTATCTTTTTATCTGACTGCGATAAATTATCATTTTTTCTTCTAGATATGCATCACGTGCAACCGCGATCTGATATTGCACTCAAGTATTTAGTACAAATATATATATAGTAGAAGCATAATCTCCATCGCGCAAATATATCTAATCGCATCCGCACGCGAACGCGAAAACCGACGATTTGGAATAATTCGCATTCCCTAAGGCGATACGATGCGTCTCTTGCTTTCTCCATTACCTTCCCTCACTTCTCTATTCGCTTTGTCTTCCTTGCCTCTGCCAAGTTTCCAGAATAGTTGGCACCGGCCAAGTGTAACGATCTTGATAACGAGGGTAATCGTCATCACTACCCGAGAGAGCTTCTCACTATACATAAATGTAACGATGTGGTTTCTCTCTTAATAAATTTGTTGATTGACGTCGAACCAAATAATTTTTATAATTGATTTTCATCCATGAATGAACAAGCCAGTATATTGCATATTCCTGGAGTCGTTAATAATAAATATTATTGATTTTTTCTGCTTTCAGTGATGCCTGTCATGACTCCTGGACCCAACTGAGATTGTCGCCAATGTTTGGTTGCATCTGTCCTGGGAATCAAGCTAAAAAACGATGTGATAAAATATTTTCAACTGTTAATCACAACCCCTGTGTTGGTAAGTCAGTGGTCAAATTATTTTTTGTGTCCACATTGCTGTTTATCATCAGTAATTCAAGTTTTACTATTCATTGGCAAAAATCATCAACAACGTATGCAGATAATTATCATAAATTATAATTAAAAGTTGTGTATAGCACATCGTTGAGACTGTTGCTGTTCTTGATTCTCAATTCTTGTATGAAATTCACTTTTATTAACTACAATTTGTATATTTGATTTATCTTATTCCTTAGCTCTTCATGTACGCAAAACATTATTTTCATCATAATTTATTTCGTAAAATTTTCAAGAGGAACATAAAATGATTCATTGCCTAGTTAATGTTGTCATATGCATCGTTGATTCTGGATTAATCTAATGATGATCGAGGACATATTTCGTTTGTAGAAAATATTTCCCCTGAGGTCAATCGATCTTCTCAAATCTATACGTGGGCTTAACAGCAAAATGCGATGACGAATGAATGGAGGATTCTGTCGTTGTATACAATTTATTTTTCATTGGATTCAACATTAATCTCTCACTATATATAAATATTGGATTATTATTCACTTGCAAAATTATACAGCAGTGAAACTTTCTCCTTTATCTGTCAAAGTTAATTGATGACCTGAGGATAATATTGGTACTAATCCTAATGGAATAATCACTCGCATCGCATCACTGTTGGCTTCACAAACTCAAGATTGGTTAGATACCACTTCCTATCAATTCAACGTAACACCATGAATGTAATTCGATACCGATAATGATGAATCTGATTACCCGTAAATAATGTCAATACAATCTACATAGCTCGCTTGCTTCAGCTGTATTATGTGAAATTTTATTTTTGATCATTCCAATTTATTTAATCGTCTCATCACTACTTTTCATTGAATAGTTTGACATTTGGAACACGACCGATCAATCTAGTTTATCTCAATCAAGCATTGATACCTTGTACATTCGCAGTAATGAATTTTTCATATGTTGACTTCATCGTTCTGAAAATTCATTGCAATTTTAGTTGATTACTGTTTACTTGAGTAGATGGAATTAATTCATACGTTGAACCTCATAGGGGTGAACTATCCATTCGAATTCGCTTTATAAATGCAAACAGCACATGAATTAATTATCTATTCAATGTGATGATGTTATCTATAGTATTCTACTTGAAAATCATGAGTTTGAATGAGCAAATTATGTTGAATAGATGAACGTATCACCTCAATGCACTCCATGGGATGTGTTTTGTGATGTGTCGATTTACACATGGGTTGCTGATAACATTACGAAATCAAAGCATTGCATAGAGGAAGTGAGCGAAATGATTAGCCAATCCTCCATCTGCATTTTATGTCTTTCAAACTACTGGTGAAATGTTTATCATTGATGCGTGTCAATATGAGAAATATTAATTGAAAAATGGTTGAAATTTTTGACATCCAACATTTGTTGTATTTTTTCAATCAATTCGATGATGCTTCGCATGGGTAAAAAAATATTTGTCAGTTGCAATCTGCGTTCCTTCATGGCTTTCAATGTATTACAGTAGAAAGAGTGAAATACGTGAATAAAAAAAGGATACAAAAACGTATCTTTGGGCATTCATGCTATTCACAATTCACGAAGAATTTTACATGAATTTTGTGTTTATTTAATTTGCCCGTGATTCAGTCAAGCGTTTGCAGTTGAAATTTGCACCGCATGCTCTGAATTTTTTGCACGTTCACTTGCATTTCTTTTTATTTGTTATTCTGGTCCATGGAATATCATTTTCACTGTACCTTGTAGGTTTCATGTATGCAAACATAAACGAAATTCGAAAAAAAAGAGTGAAACGAGGAAACATTCGAACGAATAAAAGAATGTTTTGTATTTGTTAGTTACTCGAATCTGTCTCATGCCATGGGTTTCTACATATTTTTGGATTTTGTTTCAATATTTTTATTTGGAAGAACCTACTTTATCAAACACATTTCAGAACGGAGCAAAATCCAAACTTATTCTCTTTCTTTCTGATTTTTTTTTCAACCCTCCCTGATATCATACTCTTCATAATCCTCTCATCGATCAAAAAATTTTTAATACATTTTTCTACCCCAGAGAATTGATACTTCCCCACGAATATTTTACCTATTGTCAAACTTTGTACGCAGCCAACATAAGAATTACATTTCCGTTCGATACTTTATTTTACAATTGGAATTACGTTGAATTTCAAGTTTCAAAATCATTGAAATGCTTCAGTGAATTTCAATGAGTGATCTCTGTATAGAGAATTTTCTTTCACGAAAGTTTCTAAATTTATACAAACATATCAATATAAGGGAAAATATTTTGTCGTAAATTCACAACTTTCACGAATGCTTCTCACATGTCATTGATAAAAATATTTCTTACATTTGACATTAAGTTGAAATTCAAATTCATATTAATTTTGGCTTTATTCCCTCGCTTCTACCTTTTCATTCCATTCGATTGGAAATAAAAATTATTTCATCTACTTGAAAATTTAAAAAATGAAATATAAAAATCTGGGTGACTCCATAGCGTGCAGCCACCACGAAGTAAACGAGGTTGAGACCCCCGAGAAAACCAAGTCGTTCTTTATGAAAATCCAATTTAACGCAGACTTTCATCCCCCGTCGGCGGTTTTACATTTTTTTCCTGCTACACCACACATGTGAACTCCAACTTCTTCCTCCTTCACACTGTCCCTGTCGTTAGAATTTCAACTTTCGACAACAATTCATCTAATAATCATACGAATAATCACATCGTCATTTTTCATACGAAAGTATTCCATTTAGCTCTATAAATAAATTTTTATGCATCAATTAAAATTAAAATATGATGAATTCACTTAGAGTTCGCGAAATCATCTCAGAGTGAAGACTGAACAATTTTGCAACATTCATCATTCTTCAATAGGCATGGCGATAGTTATGCTCGATCACTTCTACCACAAATATAGACAAACTTGAATTATAAAAGAAATTATGCTAATTCTCATCCAATATAAATGCAGTGATCTTAAGAATGAAGAAAAAATTCGAAAAGATTGTCCATTCTACACATTGAATCCAAAAACACAAATGTGGCACAAATTTTTCAATCTTCACCAAACTGATACCTCAAATCATCAAAAATCATCAATAAATGGTAAATGAATAGAGAAAAAGAAAAAAAATCAAACGAATCTCACCCTAGTTTCTCCGCGAATCTGCTTCTGTGTTTCAGACTTTCTGCCCTCCTCCGCGTCCTTAGACCTATCGGGAACGGACTCGGCCCTATATCCATTCGACCCCGAGCAGGAGAACTTTCAAGAGATCTGGTTGCCTCCAACCAGTATGTACCCCTATTTTCTTTTTCCCGCGACCGCGCGCACAGTTCATTACAATCTAAATGATCATGATCCTCATCGTCACGGGCATTATGGCGTGCCAGAGTTGCCAGGTAGTCATGGCATCGGTAAACAAAGAATGAACCCATACGATACTTCAAATGAAGACAATAAATATATTGGAATCAATAACCAAGGCGTATCCTCTTCCTCTTCTTCTGCTTTTTCTTCTTCCTTTTCAAATCGGCCCAAGCATGACTATCAACCTGAGCACCAGCAGCCACGTGAGCATGACCTTGACAGGCACGAAATGAATCTGAATAACCAGCACCATAACAACTACAATTTGCACCAACGTCATCGCGAGCGACAACGTCATGATAAATACCCTGATGCACCTGCACCTGCACTACCATCACCATCACCACCTGACACCATAGTGAACGAATACGATTCCGCACAATCTTCTCCAATGCTACAACCTGGCACCAACGTATTCGCACCAAGACCTACCTATGAACATGGCGCAGTTGTTGTCGATCGGATCGATGATGATTTTGGGCTACCGATTGATCGGCTCTACGACTTGCGCGAAGCTTTCGAAGGCTTCGTAGCCCAAGGTTCGTACTTAACATGTGGGCGATTGTCCGAATGAGTCTTCACGTGTCAGTACACGTATTTTCTGTCACAACAAACATAGCGACAATTTATTTGCGATACTCAAATTACGACATTATTGGCGCGTGATGCCTTACATATTTGAGGAAAAATGAATACCATGAATTCTGTATGATATGATTTCCTCAATATTTTATTTCTGTGTGATCTTTGATGGTGCAGGTATCATCGCAACATCATCGATGACCAATTGAATTGGGATATAAATTTTAACGACAGTCGCGTCGATATATCTGATTACTTTTTTATATTCCTATCTGTTGGAATCGTCCAGATGTCCTCACGCAAGAGTTGCATCCAACGACTTGTTCTTTTTCTTTCCATTTGGCGATAGAAAAATTCTTTTGTACATTGAGAAAAATATTGAAAGTATGAATGATAAAAATGAAAAAAAGAAAAATTTATGAGTACACGAATAACTTTTTACGGAAATAGCGTCTTGAAGTTCTGTTGATGGCGCGGCGTATGGATGGTCGAGTATGAGAATACGAGCCAGACAATATAACTCTTTCACGAAAAATTTCGTCCTTGTTCTGGTCATTTAATCCAGCAAAGACATCAAAGAAAGAATTACTTCTGCCGTGTTAACCGTATACGTTTTCTGTGCAATCCAAGTTCATTTTATGTCTATATATGTGTATACACTTCATAATCCGGATGGGAAGATAGAGAAAAATGGATGAACGGACATGAAGCTCGAATGCATCTTCCAGAGACTTTTTTCTACAGTGTTTGAAAAATTTAAACCAAGTCAAGTAAATTTTTGTCGCTTTGAGCAGTTCACATGCTCTATTTTTTCCACTCTTGTCTTTCATTCCACTCTGTGTGAAGTAATTCTCTCTCTCCTTCATTTTTTTGACATTCATCAGAGAACCTTCAAGACGAAAAAATTTTTTGAAGCGTGATGAGAGCTGTCGACAATTTATATTCAGAAAAAGAAGAAACGGATCTTCGAGTTGTGTACTCCGAGAATATTCCATAACATGTCACATCTCTTAAATTGTGTTTCTTACTGATGAACATGCATTGAACTCATATTACAGTGAAAATTATTTCTCATCCTGATAATTCAACGAGCTTTGAAGTGATTGAATCACAATTGGAGAATCCATTAATTGACGCCGATCATCAAGATCTTCATGCGTTAAAGCAACTTGGACTACCTGGTTTCCGTCATCGACCTCACCATCGACGAAATTACTCGGCGGAAGACGTTGATGGTTGGTATTATTGGGATAAATAATACATTTCACATGAAATATAAATCATAAATTACAATTAATTTTCCTAAATACTCCCCAACAAACGGAAAAAGAAACGCAGAAATTTACAGGAAAATTTTGCACTTCCCTGTGTAATGAGCTTCGATCCATTTGATAATAAGCAACGAATGATTATCAATAAACATACCACAGTGAACATTTTATTGAGTCTGATCAGGTTGTCGTGCGTTGTCAGTATTAAATATTGAAAAACAAGTTCATGTTCATTTTTGCACAATTCAACTTGATACAGTGTTCATAGAATTCCCCAATGAATAAATCGACTCTATAATTCTTCCTTTCGCTCGGATGTTGTGTATCTATTCTGCAATGTGAACGCAAACACGCAAACGTACACATGTACACATCGACAACGTGGTGAAAGCAAGTTGAGTGCTTGATAGAATCGATTTATTCTCGCTCGAAATGTACTTTCAAGCCGACAGTAATGACTTACCGTACACAACACGACAAATTGTCACGGCTTGAGTTTTTACATTTTACAAAATTACATCAGAAGGTCAAACACGAGATAAATTCTCTAAATTTTCCAATATTGGTTTGTGTTACGTCCAATTTCCTATGCAAATCATTGGAACCAATACGACACAGACGATAAAAATCGCAGAAAAGAATTTTTTTTTGTGAAATGTTTATTCATACATAAAAAAGGGAATGTCCCCATTCGTGTTTTCTTTTGTCTTCTCTGTACTTCATGTGAAATCACCAAATCTTTCTAGAATTTAATGTTCACCGATTATCCCCTGAAATCTTGCAACTGAACTTTACGACTTGTTTTACAACCGAAAAGAAAATAGCAACGTTTCCTATTATCGTCGTAACATGCGATTCAGAAGAACGAGCGAAGCATATAAAGAGAGCGGAAGTCGATACTGCACCCTGGGACAAAGTCCACGCGCTATATAAACCAGTATATGCATCCGCGGTTGGTGTTCACCCGATATCCATCGTCCCGCTTACAACTCGTGTCGCTAACTCACTCACCAAATGATTTATCACAATTGTTAGGTAGATTTAATTTAATTTCAACGCCTGGCCCACGTCGACGAAACCAACCACCCTCATTTCCACATCCGCAAAGATTTACATCCATACTTACATAGATGTACAACCGTATAAATGTATTTTCATCCGGTTACGACCCTCAACTGTGGCGCAATGTCGCACTGGTGTAGGAAATGTTACATGAATCCCAAAAGCTCACGAGAGTTTCATGAAAATTTTCCACCGATTCATGATAACGTTAACTGCCATGTGAACTTTGTTACATCACCATCACCATCAACTTCACAACACCATCTTTCCAAATGTTCACGAGGAATAGGTTTTGCATGACATTGGTAGAAGTCTGAAAACTTCTCAGGAAATCTATCGTTCATCGAAGAATCATCATTTCAGAATTAATTCATCACGATAGAGTATCAAGATATTGATAAAGTATAGATATCATCGACATAATTTCAAGTAGTTCGTGATACTGTCCTTATGTCTGTTCAAATGAAACCAAAAGATGAAATAAAAATAGTTAATTAGCTTCGCACTGTTCAGTGAACACGTATGGAGTTTCCTTCACTCAGTGAATGAGTTGCACACTCATCGATTCCATATAGATCTTTATATATCTTCAATTTAGCATCGTGGTATAGCAAAGCAAACTGGACACGTTTTCCAATTAGTTGAATTGGACAACCTTTTTTTCCATTTTCCATTTGCAACAACAATAAATGGGAGAAACGAACCGATAGAAGTTGTGTCGATACACAACTTTCTGCAATCCTTGCACAACGTTTTCAGAATAAATTAGTAATTCCATTGATTACTTACACCAGATAGTTGCTCAATCCACAATCAAAACTGTCTACCACTTCAATCACCATATAAATAATTGGGCAAATCCAAATTATATTTGATTCTTTCGTGTTCATTTATGCATCAATAATGATGATGAAAATAAAATTTTTCTTGTATAAAATGTGTTTCGTATATAATTGTTCAACACTTATTAAACTGTGGATAAACCATCAGCTCCAGTTGGGTAAATTGTTCACTAATGAATACCGCGGAGAATACGTCAGAATGAAAAAGTAGGAGCGAGTGTGCTCTTCGTATTTTGTATGAGAAATACCATGGAAAGCTCATGAGAATATCCAGACATGAAAGTATAGAAAAAAAACATGAGTGTCTATGTAAAACGTCATCGTCATTCAACCATTGAACATTTGTGCTGTCAATCATCAGAAACACGGTTGCTCATATCAAATAGGATTGGAAAAAAAAAATTGAAATTTTTTGAGATAGAATGAAAAATGAAACATGGGAATGAAGATTAATTAAAGAATATAATGCGCATTTATTGGTTTTTGTATTTTTTCTATTGCGAACTTCATTTTCTGTTCACCGACATGGCTACCATTTGTATATATCTCCGGATGAATATTTCATCATACTAGCGGCATTGTTGCATAGAGAATCGTACGGTACAATAAATCGTATACGAAGAATGATATTTATTAGGAATGCAAAGCTTCGAGTTTATATAGAAAATTCGATTTACTATTACTAGCTACTTTGCAGGAACTCGTTTCTGTAAATAGTTTCACCTAAATCCCTCGCAATGAAAGAGAAAGGGAAGGAAATTCTTCCCTTATTTATAGTTTTTTGTTCTTGTTCGTTTTCGCTATCGTTTCTTTTCCCATCAAGTTGGATTGTTCGTATACACAACGGAAATTGTATCATGGAAGGGTGGAAATTGCAAGGAATTCATCCCAACTGTATCGGATCAATGGCACGATATTCCATCACAATGTGTTATTGACAATTTGTTTGATAGAAGTGATAGTTGGGAAAATTTTCTTGAATTAATTCCAATTTTATGTTTTCACCTATTATGATAATGTTGTAAAATAAACCAAATTATTGCGTTGTTGTTGACATCCCTTCCTGATAAAACTGACTGGAGTACAAGTTTGTCACATCTTCCACCGCGATAGAAACTTACGACTTGGTATGGGAAGTTCAGGTTGGGAATATGGACAGGAAAAAGTATATTATTTCTTTGGCAGTTTATATGAAGGGGTGTTTGTAATAATTAACCAAAAACATTAAAAAATTATTCTGAAACTTTGTTTACAACACGTTTGATAAAGTTGTCAGATCTTTGGGGCATAATGAGAATTGTCGACAATTTACAAGTGAAAAAGAAGAAGAAACTTCATGTGTATGGAATAAAATTGAATGCGGTACTATAAAGTTTTCATAATTCACTTGGAACTATTCTGGTAACATAAATTAATGATTACGTTAACATGACAAACCCTCCATAATTTCACGTTGTTAATTTTTCATAAAATAATCAATAAGAAATTCCAATCCAACAATTTCTCGAGAACAAAAATTGTCACGTCTGAACATTGCAGTAGAGTAGAAGACCCGAACAGCATTAAGAGGTTGGAGTATCTATCTTCCTGTCGTATATCTTAATTGAGGAGTTGGAACTTGGTATACTACATCCGGCAACGAGTTGAGCCCACGTCATTTGTCTTAATAAAACCAACTTGGATCCACCACCCCTCTTGTCGTCAGAATTATGGCCAGTCATCTCTTTTGAGATGGTGGAATATATACACCCTTGGCTTCGAGAGGTTTAATACCCATTTTTCTACGAATAAAACCAAAAGACAAATCACAATATAAATGTATATGTGTGTATGAACGTATATAAGAATTACATAAAATTGTAGTGTATAACACATGTCGTGAACGGTTCCCATTTTATTTTTCCTACTGTTCAATGGAACAACACCAGCCGCAATGCTAACGCTTCACGATGGTTAATATGGAACACGCCAAGCTCAACTGAATTCAGGAATCAGTTCGCTTCCTGATCAAAAAAAATCTGATTAAATTATGGCAATTATTATTTTTGAAAATGCAAATTTATATGAAATATTAATCCGCAATTTTATTTTCACTTTGCATTAGAATCAGGAGTGGACGCCGAACGGATGATACATCAACCAGTGAAATTAATACTTTCGAGTACTTGTCATGAAGCATACACTCAATGTTGGTGAGTAAAGTTGACCAATTCCATGAAAAAAATTGTTGAAATAATGAACGAAAATACTTTTCCTAATATTATATATCATATAAATAAAATTTCCCTCTCAGGAATGACTCTGAGTGTCGTGGACTGTTACAACCAGTCCTGAGTCACTGCAACACGGGAAGTTGTGCACGAAATGAGTGTATGAATGCACTACAAAATTTCTACAACAAAGCTAATGATAAACATTCTATGGAAATAGCCTTCTGTCTATGCAAGTGAGTTATAACTTTAATTTATTGATGGCCCAATGGTAGAACTGGGATAGATGAATTCACAGTCGCAACGAGATGAGGGAAAACTAACGTTGTTTACGTATGTGTCTGTGAATGAATATTTGTTCTCGACATCGAGGGTGAATTTCGAACTTGGAATCATTTACGAAGCGATGTTGGGAACAAACATGGAGGGGAATGATGTCTAGCGTGCTACTTTACACGTACCCAATTAACCGCGCTACTTTATTTTTTCTTCTATTTTTTGAGATTCCAAAAGCGATAAATCAATTAGTCACTAACAATATTTGCATTGAATCGTATCATGATCGTGACATACTTTCAATTCAAAAAATTTCTAATCATCAAATTCTTATGTCATTAAAAACTCTTCTCAATTCCATCATATTTTTTTTCCTCGGTGTTGAAAGTTTAAAGTTAAATGTAATTTCTCTCTATCCTCTATTACGTATCTGTGAAAATAGGATTCACTTCTTAATGAACCTCCTTCAACTTTTAAGAGACTTCAGACTGTACAATAGCGACAAACTCCATCGTTGACTGTTCTCTCTCGTTCATCTTCTCTTCATCTACAAAACTCACACTCCCATATTCCTTTTCTTATTCTTCCATTGCTGTTAGTTATTGTATCGCGTGTCCTCAACGGATTTCCCGCATTGTTCAAGATCCCATCCGTCGTCCACCAGTTTTCATTCTCGTTTATCTAACGCTTTGAATAAAAGCACTATCAAGTGAGATCGTATCGAATGTTTTTTTCTCATCTGCATTGTCGCATAGAAGAATATTTGCCAATGAAGGATTATTCTATATTTTTTTTAATTCAATTAGCATTTTTCATAATTAAAACTCTTTCATTTATCGTATTTCTAATTATTAATGAAATCGTCATTTTTCATTTCATTCATTCAACCATCATGAAGAAAAACTCAAAATGAACATGACGAGTGTATCATCGCACAAGAAAAAATGCATCCAGTGTGTGCGCAGGGTCACGATCTTGCTGAACTACCGACGTGTCATAGCTTGGCTGAAAGCTGTCGTGAAGACAAGTCATGCAGGTATGTATTCATACATACCCATGTACATGCTTTACATACAAGATAATATTGGAAACATGTACGTGAATGACAAGATGAAGTGTATGATGGTGGTAGAAAATGTCACGAGGTGAATATTGCAATACTTTGGCCTAGCTTCACGAAAATATATTATAAATTATACAATTACGACAGCAATGTCGGCTAAGAAAGTAGAAGAAATAAAAAAGAAATACTAATAAACTAAGGTAACGAGAAAAAAATATATACAAGGCCTCAAGTGTCTCCTGTCATTTTCTGTAGTTGAAGCTTGTGCTGGAAAATCGATTATTATTCGTTGAGACACTTGGCCCCAATTTTTTTCACAGCGAATGCAAATCATTCATTCCTTTCACCTTTATTATGAATTCACAATCAATTGATATGCACAGGAATTATGTGATTGATTTCCATCCGATGAAGTGATGTAGAATCGTTTGTAGAGAATTGTATTCATGAAAAAAAATATCGGTATATCAAATGAACGACCAAAGACTTTTTTTTGTTGTCATAAATAATGATGGTGTAAATTTTATTCGTATTTAATTATTCTCATTCCTTTGAAGCTCGTTAAACAACCGTGACGTCATATTTATTTTTATCATTACAGAGATACACACCGTTAAAATAAATTTACTTTTTCCACTTGAAGGAACAAATTGGAGCATTACGAGCAGGGTTGTGCAGTGGATAGCATGACGAAGAAATGCGCCGGTCCGCCAATGGACTGTAGAAGAGCAATGTTAGGTATTCTTGGCACGGAATTGAGGTCCAACTGCGCTTGCAAGGGCACCGACCTCACGCAACTTTACGATTGTCTTGGATGGCAACGTCTATTGTGGGTTAATCCATGTGTGGGTAAGTACATAAAAAAAAGGGGAATATTATATTCATTTCTATTCACGCAATAAAAATATGAATCTTCTGTGAGCCAATGTGCAACGGTGTGTTCTCTACTTTTATCTTACGACCTTTTTACTTTATATCTCAATTCAAAATGCATATGAACAATTTCCCTCAATTCTTTCTCTAAAATGTTGAAAGTTATCGTGACTCCAATTCTCTTGAGTATTTTTTGTGTTTTGCGTATCGTTCTGATGTATTGTGGGTTTTGGAATACATCGAGAATTTACGTTGAGTATGAGGAACACAAGTACCCATGAAATTTATTTAGGGGCAATCATAAATGTTTCCCATTCACTCTTACTTTGGACTATTTTTATAATTCAACATTTTGGCTTGAGGTTTGGATGAGATACGCAATTGGACAGCCATGAAAATATTTCATTGAATTGCAGAATTCATATTTGCTTTCGATATGAAGCTATCTCTTGAATTTAATTTTTAATGAGTTCCATTCGAGTTTTATGTCTACGCACGAATCACTTAATTATGCTTCTCCTGAATCTCGATAAACTGAACACACTCTCTAAAGTAATGGGAATAAATTGCAATTATGATGGGAGAAAGATGAAAACCGAGATGAACCAGACCGCGCGTGACGATATTATTGATTACAAAGTTGCAGACGCAAACTTTGCAGTTTCATGTCAGTATATAGTTTGCGTTTCAACGATTAGATAAGTCATTTAGATAGTGTGTTTAAATTGTTCGCGCATAGCGACGGGTTAGTACTTGAAAAAAATTAATAGAGTGGAAAAAAATGAGAAAATACAGACGTCTGATATCTGAAATGAATGAATCCGAAGCAAATGATTATCTCATCGTTTTTCTCATCATAATTCATACCTATCCTGGTTCTACATATCGATTTCTTTCTTCAACAGTTGAGTCGCAAAAAGACTTCCATGCACGTAAAAAACACCATCGACATTCTCATACCAGAACAACAACATCAATGGATACATGGAGCACGTCCGTAACATTTCTCGCAACAACACCGACGATTACTGAGAATATGGGTGAGGACAATGTGATACCTGAAGTGACAAGAAACCCAACGACTCAGCCAGTGATAACATCAGAGTCCAGTATCAGCGTCAGCAGCAGTGACACCATCATCACCACCAGTAGAACCACTTTACCTAGTGTCACTATCACCAGTACGACTATGAAAATAACAACTCCTTCTACCACAACAACAAGCACACCACCACCACGTGAGTCAATTTCAGGTGGTGACATTCTAGTTGCTGTCTTATGTCAATTTTCATCTAACTTTACGATATCTTTCCCACATCTCACTGGTCTTTTCATCGCTGTTAATACTTGAGAAATCACAAATGTCACTAATGAAGAGCTAACACTCCGTTGCAATTCCCAAACGTAAAATCAGAGACCGAGAAACGTCGGCATGTTATTTAATATTCCAACGAAATGTTGGATAAACTGTTGGTTGTCAAAGAAAATATGCAAATTTGTTTAACCCCATAGAAAGAGGCGGATGAGCTGGTTTGTTTTTTCACCCCAACAACAAATTTTCGACTGTGACAAATTCTTTGATCATTCATGCAACATTTCACGACACAAAAAAAGAAGTTCATCTCTTCAACTGTGGCATTTTTACCCAATCGCGACACTCTACACAACTCCTCAAACATGAACAGAAAGAGCATTCACAGCAGGGATGAAAAATAAAGGAAAATCATATATGAAAACTGCGAAATTGAAAATATATATATCAAATACGACGAGAAATATTGAAAATATGGCAAAGGCAAACGCGTAGCGAAATGTAAAGTCTCGAATTGTAGACATTCGACAAATCACATTTATATACTTCAATATTTACCAAATATTTTTGTCTATTTATTTATCAAATTCTATTCCTATTTGTTTCTCTCGTATGTTTGTAGGTTTCTGTGTATTTCAAAGGCCGAGGCAAAGCCACCAGTATATACGCGAAGGCAAAGGCAAAAGGGTGAGTCACCTCGAGAGCAATTTTGTTCATACTCTCCAATCCATTTTTCTCCAACACTTCAGCTTTCACATTCATACATATCTATCTGTCTTCCTCTATCAACGAAATCAAATGTCATTCGCACTCCAAGTACATTCCTACATCACAAGTATCGTACGCAAATAAAATGTCAAGAATTATTTTACATTATCTTTTCTAACATTTTGTATTTCTCAATTTTACATTTCAGCTTTATCGTGAGAATGAACCAGAGTGTTCAGATTTGTGTCAATGCAGCGTAGGAGTAATGCTTGTTTGTAACACAATTTGCGTCAAGTCATCACCGTGCAAAACAGACTTTGCCTTTTACAATCATGCTGCGCCAGCTTACCAAGCTTATCGTGGACGTTGTTTATGTTACAGTGGTCGATTTATATGTATGCGACCCTTACCTGGTGAGTGAACAATGCGTATTCGGTTAATTCGAATGACGACCACATAATTTTCCCTCCTTTTCATATCTTTCATCATTTCGAAATTTTGTACTTAACCTGGTAGTTCAACTCATGCAATATCCTACAAATATCATCATAGCAAACGAGAGTAATAGACGTGTGCTATGAATCTTGAAATGTTTGTGCAATTGTGCATACACAACTAAAATATATATTTGCTTACACTGACAACATTCGCGAAGTTTTGAAATATAATATGGAATTCATGTGGTTATGTTTTGTCTTTGTGGTTGCAAACAGAAACTTACAACATTCCTCATGGGGTATTCATGTTCCTTGGATACAGCGAGACAGATGAGAATTTATTGAGGATACACAATAATTTGACTGTGCTGGATGCAGTTAGTTCACTTGATCATTTCATGCGTGAAGAAGTTAATAATAAGGTGAATTAACATTTCTCACATCCAGAAATTGTGCATGTGATAGTTTCGATAATTTATGACTCGTATATGATCTTGAATATCTAATTTGTTCATTCTCAATAGATAATTTTCATTAGTTTTATCCAATTGTTTCACAATTTCACAATGACGTTCAACTCATGCATTCGTTGTATTCAATTTTCAGACGGTGTGCACTTTATTCTTGTACAATGTCACGAGGGAAAATGTTATTGCAGTAGCTCGACTCGGTGGTGATAATCCAACATCTAACAACAGTACAACACAAAGTTTGCAGCAACTACTGCGTGTCAAAGTGAGTTTTGTATTTAATTTCAATGACTCTGAACCATTGACATGATTTGAAGTTATTACAAATCACTTCTATATCGAACTATTCATAAGTTTTTTTTTTCTATTCAGAACATCCAATTTATTTGTCAGGTACAAATACAATTTACTCTCACAGTTCTATCGCAGATTTATATGTTGTATTCCGTCTCATTTTGCAGTTTCTATTTTCCTTTATTTGATATTTCGGAATAAATCTCAACCGTGAGATAATAACAATTGATGTGAAATTATTTGTTTATGGAAATGAACATAGAGGGAGAGAAACTACATTTCTACAACAGGAATAAAAAGGAAACGACGGAATGAGGGGTACATGACGAACCCACAAAATATGAATAATCGAATCGTTTCATGCGGTCTGTGGGGAGAGAGGTCAAACCATACATACGTATATATATGCATACATATCCAGGCTATTTTCTCTCTTTCTCACTGACCAATTCACCCACTGTATATTTTACGAAAATTTAGGAACAGTCATTGAAATTCTATGGATTAAGCTCGCAGAATTCAGAATTGACAATGACCCTATTATAAAAACATTGAATGCAATGGAATCCTCAACCCCACATGAAGACACATACACACATCAAATATCCCATTGCAAATTTTGAACTACCAAACTGCCCCGCAGTAAATTTCAATATTCCAGCTACGTCAAACTCAAATTAAAATTATTTTCCATTTCCATTTGTATCATTATTTGATAAATGAATGAATATCAATCAACAAAATATTCATTATAACGAGATGCATGAACGATGAAAAATACTCCCAGAATTTGATTAGCAATTAGGAAAGCGAAAACTCATTCCGTTAACTTCTGACAAGTTTTAGTTTATTTCTATACACAAACACGCATTCAAACACCTACTAGACTTTACTCATCCGGGTATATTATACTGTGTACCCGTACAAGCTTTGCAAAAGCTCAGAACTTGTTTTCCTTACTCTACACATCTCCCCACATTGCTCCTTACCTTACCAAGTCCCTAAACAGAAACCAGACCTCATCCAGTCGCTAGTGGCTTCTTTGAATCACGGAATTACTCTTCCACTTTCGCAGAAGTTCGAATCGATTTTTTGTTTATCAGCTTCCATACAAAGACGGATATATTAAATGTGTATGAATGTATAGAGGGTGAGATTACCTTTTTATTATACAATGTAACACATGACGTGAACAACAAATATTCATTTATATTCATGATTGCAACGTGACTAGCACCAATTCACTATAGAATATTGACCCTTTGTGGAAATTGTTTGGTTAATTTAATTCCACATATGTGTTTTCATATGTCCGATCAGAGCGAATATGAATGAAAAAAATATTTATGTATTGAATAATAAAACAAAATATTGTTGGGGATGAAAATTGAATGGATATTTAGAGATATAGGTGACAAAATGGTGTTCATCGCCACTCAGAGTGAATTCATGTCCGATAAATTAATTGTTGTGTTATTTATATGTATGAAAAGAAATGTGTATGAACTATACAAATTTCGCTCGTTTCTCTGTACTCCATTCTCATTGTAAAAACCACGCTTTTATCCTCGATTCAGTCAATAATTTTGTTCTCATTCGCCCTCTCTCATTATTCCAATTAGCTGACGCATGGCCACATGTTGTTTATACCATGCAATAGCAATTGTCAATATAACAACTGGCCATAATGTTTTGCCACTGTTATAGCTACTGTGCACAGTTAATTATTGAAGCGAAAGGTTTGTATTGGGCACATAAAATATGAAGTAACAATGGATGTCCAACAGGAAAAATGAAAATTATAAAAAAATTGTTTCGATTATAATGTCGTGGACGAACAAGTAAATGGACCAGAAATAAACGAATGAAAAAAAATAGAAACGAGTTTGATAATACATAGGAAATATGAAGGATGAAAAGATTCCTTTACCGAATCAAGCCAGATGATGTTTTTTACGGTTGATATGCCAAGAGCAGATGATCAAAAGGACGAATGTACGAAAAAGGAGAGAAAATACGAGGTGAAACGAGAGAAAAAAAGATTGAGTTTACAGAAGCCGAGATTAGTATTTCTTTTGTTTCATGACCTCGAGTTTTGGTTAAATCGAATTTTTCCACGAAACTTGTACAGTTACATTTCCTCTTTCACTTTCACCAGCCGTCTCTTCATTTTTTTCACAGAATTCACTCTAAAAAACATAGAGAATGAATTGGTAATAGGAGAAAAAAAGACGTAGAGAAGCATTCCAAATTTACCGCAATAAATTTTAATGTTACACATTCTTCTACTTATTCTCCAACTTTCAACTCGCAAATATTTTTATCGTTACAAAAAAAAAACTGAAGCCATGTCGTTTGCCACGTGAAATCTCGTGACTCGCGTCATTTCTCTGATAACAAACTCAAATACACTCATACAATAAATATTACTGATATATAAATAAATATAAAACGCGATAAGAAATATAACAACGAAATCTGAGAAGTAAAAATAATCAAAGATAAATGTATAGAAATGGAATCTCGTTCACTCCTCGTTGCAGAATGTTAGTTCGAATCCAAGATTTATTCAATTGATTTCACTGTTATTTTTAACAAAACTCTAAGAAATCGAGAAAAAGTTCATTTAAATTCAATGACATAAATAGAAGTCATGTCTAAATAATTCCAACATGAAGAACAAAGCGTCGCTATTTCATTCAACATTTCATAATCAACTTCATCACATTTAAATAATTCCATCCCTCTTTGATCTTCTACAACTGAACCTGCAACAATATACAGCCATTCACAATGTAAAACGACTCATTAAATCAACATCATGACCCGCTTCATTTTAAATCTTCAAAAAGGACACTCGGGCAATACTGTCTGGACGTTCAGTATAATACACACTAAAAGCAACGAAGAAAATGGTATAGATAAGCAGTCATAAATTATTTTCTACCAAGCTCTCCTCGTCTACAAAGTGTGTAAGCTTTCACAAGGTGCTCGGAAGAAAAAACGAAAGAGTAAAAAAGGAAAATATATATGTATAGGTATAACTCCAATAACGTTTCTTCTTTTCATTATCTTTTTGGTTCCCAACGTAAAAGAGACCGAAGGTGAAGTAACGGCGCCATTCTTCTACCCGCTGGATAGCTAAGTCGCCCAAGTAAAAGCGAGGGATCGCGCGAGAACTCGTCTTATCTGGGTCGCGTCTCTGCACCAAAGAAGATATTCCAACACACAAATCGATTTAATCGATCATCACTTAAAAATATATCTACACTTATATCATTAACGAGCACTAAAATTTTTGATACTCATCACTTATCATCATTCTCATCCCTTTTTACATCGTTTATGACACAATAAAAAATAATATACATTTCCATATAAATATTTTGGCTTATATCATCCATGAGTTGTGGATAAAAAAAAATTTCTTTTTTCTTTTTCATCCCCATTACGATTAACTAGGGCAGAACTTACCCTCCTTCGTTTAGATATATATAAATATACCCTGATAAGATTTCGGCTTGTGGAATATTACGAGAAGCAGCTGTGAAGCTCACCATCCCTCTGTAACGTCGTTAGTCTGAGCATACGATCCGAAAGGGAGAATGATGCGCATGGTAGCTGGGTATATAAATATCCCCTACTAAGAATACATATTTTTTGAAATATATCTCATTATATTTATTCGAAGATAATTTCACTTCATGCGTCTTTTTTATTCATCGTAATATTGGATTATTGAAGAACTTTATTTCCAACTTCGGGGGAAATATATCTCTGAATTAGTTGAATTTATTTCTGAATAAATGAATTTTACGTTAAATGAAACTATTCATTATTGGCTCACCATCAATTATTTATCAATTATTAAACTTGACGATTTTTTGAACTGTGAAAAAAATTGAATATCTTCCTGACACAATTTCGCATTTACTCTTCAAAAACACATTTACCTACATCCTGGAATTTATAATGACTTCCTCACTGGGGAACGATAACAAAAATGAAAAACTGAATGACACGATTGAAAATGTATAATCAAATCTCGTTACACCTAAGCTGCAATTGATATCAAAAATATTCTGATACAATTTAAAGGCAAATTGGTCACAGTAATATTTTACTGAACGAGAAAGTATAAGGGATGAGATATGGTGCAAGGGACAAATGTAGAAGAGGGCAGGCACATTGGTATATGAATTTATGGGAACGGCTGCGGTCTTGAGTGGCGCAGGAAAATTCGATGAAAAGTTGCAACCCAAGATCGATACTCGAGACGCGACCGTAGGTGCTTTTATTGGCTTTATGCCAATGGTGGGGCTATCTATGTGGAACACCTGCGCGTATATTCAACCCCTTTCCCGTATCCTCATCTATCTGTACACATGTACATATTCACACACATAGAAACAGGTATTTATCTATGTATAGTTCAATAGAGCAACGTGTTAAGTCAGAAGAGAGAATGGAAGAAAGGGTGGAACCGGATGTAACAGACCATTTTCTTCATGAAGCAGTTGAAAGGATTGTTCTGTCTTTGTCCCACACTATTTCTCTCTCACTAGCGCCTACTCCCGCTGTCAACACAACCCGGAAATGCGACTAGTGAACCAACGTTCACTATTCACTATAATACTAAACGTTGAGAAATCGCAAGCAAATGTTTGTTGCTCTCGGGCACAACGGACATCTCGATTTATGTTCAACTGCGCCAATTAATTTGTATACACGTTCACGATGCGTATTGACAAATGAAATAAATTCCCTGAATATAAATAAATTTATATTCATGACTGTTGTGAAAATACACAAAAGCAGATGAAATAACAGAAATTTTCAGTATGGTATGATGATAAAAATTCTGAATTCAATTTGCAATGAAATGAGCTCGCATAAGATGAAGAGACAGAAAATTGAAGATTGCGAACGGGTTATACAGGTCTGACTGCAACGGTCGGTTTACTACTTGAATATATTGTTAGATAAAATTTTAGAGAAAATCAGGATGGTGGAATTTTTAGTACAGTGGCAGAATACAATGCGAGAGATTTGAATGTGAGTGTTGATTATTATGACGTCAGATGCAATTTAATTATCTCGGTAATTTTAGGCGAGATATATCTCGATGATCTTGTCACAAATATGATGCATAGGAATAATGAATTATACGTTGATGTGTTTCACTTGTTTCTAATGTAGTCACCGTATATTGCTATTGGTGAATAACGGTTATTTGTGTATGTGTTAGTTCAGTAGATACGTATATACATATAAAAGTGTCGCAGAAACATTACTCCCAGTGTTCTCGTTGCAAATGTATTCCACCAACTTCTCTCGTGCGCGCCTCCTTTATCGACATTTACCTACGTGCTTGGAACGTTATTAGAATTCCTTCCTTCTTACTCGCACTCAAGAATCGACGCGTTGCTGATTTTTGTCGTGACCCACGCTCTGTATTTCTCTCTACGTTTCCGATTCTCATACACTCTCATCATGGTGGGATGGGGTTGAAATTAATTCTCAGAAAGTATAAGCACACGAACGTGCACAGATGCAGTATCAATGCACACTTTTGTTTTTTTTTCTCGTGTGATAGTTTGGAGTTTGTGTTGTTGTGACGGTGGTATAAATTGGTGAATTTGTTATATGTGATGGGGAAATATCGCAAATTTGGAATTAATTGGTGCAGGAATAACCGTGTTTGTTATTAGTTTACATGAAATATTGGAAGAGGATTGTGTGTTTTACAATATTTTAAAAATACATATTCAATATTTAATTTATTTCGTTTTTAATCAGAGAATAATTCATTATCTCATAAACAAAATTTCATTCGAATCTGTATTTTATCAGCTTTGTAACTGGAATGATATCATGGAACTAATACAAAACCGAATAGAGTAACGAAGTAATGAAAATGAAGTAATAACCACAAATAATTATTTCCAGTTAGTATTTATTAAATTTTTCAATCATCAACCTAATGAAAGAGACGTCGAGATTATTACACAACCATTATTGCTATATATCGCAAATATTGTCCAACGGAATGTTCGAGAGCTGAAAAACGAACAAAAGCACACACGCTGCGATTCGCTTAATGTGAATGCTCAGAAAACAAAATAAAATATGAGGGAAGAAAAAAAGTTTGTCACGCGATCTACACAATAAAACGCAACTTGTACTTTTGCTTTACTGCGCTTGGGGGTAAACGCCTAAGAATTCTATGCTCGTTATTGAACTGTATACTTACGCAATAAAATCTTTATTTTATGATTTGCTTTGTGTTTTTTTATTTATCGGGCGCATTGATACTAAAACGTCGTGTATGTGATAGACAAAAATATATTGATTACGTATATGAAGGAAAAGAAAGGCGATAAATTTATGTTATAGTCAACTGTTTCATTCAATCAATCGCACTAGGGAAACGTCATATGTTTTTTCAATAATTTATTATGACACGTGAACTCGATTTACACTTCGACAATGTCAAATGTTATAAGAAGAGATAAAATGTAATCATTATTGGACTATTTTATTTATCAATGCATAAATAATTATTCGATATTGTGTGCATAATGTCATGCATTGTCAGTTGATAATTTATTATTCACCATGGGGATATATAAGCATTTAACAACTGTCAGTGTACGACAGTTGAAATGAGTATACAGCTGGGAGCGATGCATTATCGTCCCTTCAACATATTAACATATATTTATAGGGGCCGTCTACAATTACCCAAGTGTCAACACTCCATTGTTTACATACACATCATTATTTTATCGGTTTAATAGTGTTAGCAGTTCTTGATAATAAAGTACGACGTTAAGTGTCAGAATACTCTCAACGTGGATGCACGTCTGACTATACACAGCTTTTCTACTTTACACTGTCTGTTATAAATTTAATTATTACCCATCGATTTTATTTTCATCGTTATGTCTTGTATACTTTTCATGTCATTGACGTGAAGGAAAAATATTTCTGTTTGAATACATTGTTAATTAGTTGTCGTGATAATCAAATTTTGTATTATTTTTAATTTTTCGTTATATTTATCGAGATGGAGAGAGGAGTCTGAGTATGATCTTGTAATGATAAGAGAAAAAAGTATCACTGGAATTCCAATTCATGAATATTATCTCATTAAAATTTGATGACGAGTTTATATCGTGCTAATGATATCGGTTTGAAAGGAGATGAAAGAAATTATCAATGCTTCTTCGTTAGTGCAAGGACAAACGTTCGAGCCGCAATTGAGCTCATCATTGACTGATGAAGGTATGAAAAACAAGTAGACGAAAGGGTTCAAAAGTGTTCCCGTTGTGAGTTTGTGATCAAAGTAGAAAGAAATTCGGAATAACTTTGCCTATGAGTAGTTGAACGAAATAAATGGCCTGGATAAAAGTGTGACGATAGTCGCAATATAGAAACAGTGACGAATTGTTGTGGAAGGCAAGAGTGAGATGACGAAAGATGAGTATATTGATTTGCATTTCCCTTCTACTTTTTGCAATGGGTATAGACACCGTGGACTATACCACTAATTATACAACTGAGTGGAATAATCTCTCAATTGCATTTATGATCTTGATCACAGGCGAACAAATAAGTTCATTCATCTTTATCGTGTTATATATTCGTTTCATTGGTTGACTATAATCGAAATGTTAATAAGAGAATTGAAGTGTAAATGATAGAGACAGTTCCACACTTGTGGTGATAGAATTCTCATCGGAAAATGTTATAAAATCTCGAATAATTCCGTTCTTGTGGAAAAAAAATTTCTTAACTCAATCAATATTGAAATTTATGAAACATAAAGTGGGTAATTTTCATGTTGTAGTCGAATCAGAATATTCATCACAGCTCCGAACTTTTTCTTCCTCATTCAAATATATTTTCTATCATGCAATAAAGCATGTACGCATGTAGATAATAATTCGAAGTTTCATAAATTTCTTAAACAAATATTTTTCGTATACTATCGCATGCATCATTGCACTGAGGAATCAAACATGAAAGTCAAATTCATACAAACGAATATTTTATGAAGAACACGAAAAAAATGTTGATTTATTATTACTACCATCATTATGATAATCTCCTTCTCTTCCATTAATTTCCCCATTAATGCATACGGAAATACATTTTTTTAATAAATGCAATGGAGGAATGAAGTGCCATAAACGAAATTACAGCGTGTCGTGTCATCGCGAATAGTCTACCTAATCAATAACGACCTCCAGACTGGCGTCGTCGTCGTCGTTGTCGTTACCTATATATGAAGAAACAAATAAAATGAAATAAATAAAACGAAACTCCCTTTCACGGAAAGAAAAAAAAAATAATTAAAGAATGAGCAACCACGAGTATGGGATAAGAAAGCAGTGAAATGAGCGCAAGTAACGAATACAGAAAAATATATATGTTTATATGAAAATAATAAGAATGAATGAAATAAGAGAAAAAAGAAAGGACCAAAACAAGAAAAAAAAGGAGGAATAAACGACATGCAACGCACCAACCTACACCATTTGACTTACACAAGCGGCTTTTAACACGTAACTACGATCTCTCCCACCCCCATTCTCTTTTTTTACCCCTGTAGAAAAGTACCTTGTCACGCAATGCAAATGAGTCTCCACCTTCGTCGACTCAACTCCCTTTTTTTTTACCCTGTGCAAAATTCTTTTTCTCTTGCTATTTATTTATTATTATCCTCATTTTATTTCATTTCTTATTTTTATTCTTCATCTTTCCTACGCCTCATTACATGTCGTATTCGCCTCTTGGTTGACTGGATATTCCACTTGTACGAAAATGTTGGATCACATCGTTAGTTTATGTGTGCGCTCACGAAAAACATCTGAATTCACCCCAAAAGGTGAAAATACACGTAAACATATGTTGTCAATTGTAATCTCTAATCCTTTCTGGATATCATCTATCCCTCACTTTTAGGTTTGTGAGTTTTCGCTCTTTAACTCATTGAAAAATTCTTTCCTACTTACGAGGTTTTTATCTTACTCTCATACTCGGTGATACCAGCACCAACCACTTAGACATTCACCCATTAATTTATTTTTCCATTAAAATTTTTTATCTACATCTAAAAATATAAACGTGCAAATACTTTCAACCAAGAGATGATACTCGAGGTTCGAAAGTCGAGTGTATTTGAGCAGTGAAAAGTAATTGGTGTAACATTTGATAGAAAATTGCAATTGTTATCGGATGAATCGATCAGGTCAAGAGTCATGTTCCTTCTCTTTGTCATGAATCCACCTCACGACCATCATCAACCTTCAGTTTCATGCACATACACAAAGCCATGTTCTCAGTAGAGAAAGTCTGATTGATTGAGGTAGAGAAGATTGACGCATCAAATGACGCAAGAACTAAGCCACCGTTGGTTTACATGTGGTCACTCATGCTACTGCTTCTTGCACATTGCAATCGTTCCAATTAGCTTGTTATCAATTCAGAACCACATTCGTCGGAGAAATTGGAATGGTAAAATAATAATTACAGTTTTTAATATCGATTTGAAATATTAAAGCAGAATAAAATGGCCGGAAATTTCGTCGTCGTCTCTCTAGTCTCTCCAAAAGATGACAAAATTTAATCTCGTTCATCAAATTAACCACGACCAAATCAACTCATTTGCACGAATTGTCTCCTAACTCCAACAGAAAATTGAATATCTATTATTCTCTAGAATCCATATTTCAACATCCTGTCTGTATATCATGAACGTATTTTCATTATTTCATATTCAACGATCCATCAAGTTCAATCATGATTACATTGAAATGAAAAGGAATTCAAGATTCATAACAAAGATTGGATACCTGGTTCCGATAGAATTTTAATATCCCACATTGATCTCATGCAATCGTTTTTTTTTTTTTTTTCATACTACTCATGCAAGTTTTATAAAAATGCTGATGCGACTGCTCAAAAGGCTGTGCAAATATTTATGAATGAAATATTCTCTTTTGATCGATAACAATTAGATGGATTGGAAATTTTCAACTGTACAGAAAATCTTCGTGAATATTAATTTATTCACAGGGATAAATTTCAAACACAAGTATACCACTATACATATAGAAGTTAACCACTAGATTTTCTATACAGACGGGAAATGAATTCTGGAATAAATAGTGACTCGCATCTGTGTTTGGTAGAGGAGAGTTCACTGGGTAACAAACGCTCACCACACAACCCGTATACATTCACAGCAGTGATAAAGATAAATAGAATGACTTGGATATGCAGAGCTTGATGAGTGGCAGCAGCAAAATAGATAAGGGTGAGAGGGATACCATGAAGTAAATGTGTGCATCATTAATTGCTTGTGTTAGTGATACGAAATACGGAACAATACAAACAAACTAATAGATTTACTCATTTGTCTCATTCGCCAGTTATCGGGTGAATGTTTGTGGATGTTTGGGTGTAGTTAACAATTTTTATCCAATTTGATGTGACTGATACTGATGGAAATGAACATGATGATATTCGTACACAAGATTGAGTAGTTTGTGGTTGTTATCTCATTATTCAAGTTGAAAACTGGTGTACTCATCACGTCCCAGTTTTACTGTATCACCTCGATGGAGAAAAAGATAAAAAATAGATTGGATGATGATAAACATAAAGAAAGAAAGAGTTGAAGAGAAAAAATTTGTATAGATTGTTATGAAGTACTTGGATAATTTTCTGGGAAAAAATTCGCTTTCGAGTTTTTATTTGATTTTTTCCAATTTGCTCGTTATATTTTGTCGACCGATGAGAGAACTTTCAATTATTATTCTGTTTTTTTTTTTTTTTTTTTTTTTAATCTTAATGAAAATAGTTGAAATGAATACGGATGTGCTTTAATATGACACAGAGAGAATGGAAATAATGTAGGATAAAATAGGAAATATTTTTTTTTCCAGGACGAGTTAGTGAGAATATGGTAACCACAAATATGGTAATTCTGTTGTAGGACGGAAGAGATCGAAATGCGACATGGGATTATAGGCCAGTGGGGTTGGCACAAAAGAGGGTTGGGGTAGAGAGAAAGGAAAATGGTAGGAATATGTATATATCTATATGCGATAATTCCGTACATGTGGCGAGAAGACCAAAGCTAGGTACAATTAGCAGGAGCGATATGTAAAATGAATTATCATCCTGGTGCTTTCGTGGAGCGCGGATTATTAGTGGGATAGCGCAATGCTCAATTCAATTGGGCTAAAATAGACGGGAATGGTTCATTTTCTAAATTGGCATCGAATAAAATATTTTTATAGTGTAAATATATATATGTGAATTATTTACGCGCGATTCATTCTCCCGGGGCGCTATCACGACCTCACAATTCAACGTGACCACAATTTGATTCCAGTTTGGTTCAACGAAAGTGAAATGTGTACACGTATTGTCAGACACCAAAGTGATTGCGCTTGTGAAAACAAAACAAAAATCCCGAGCTTTTTTATTTTTTTGCATTTTCTTCTTTTTTTTCGTCTTTTTTTTCATCGCTTTATTGCAATTCAATTTGATGGAAAACAAAATGAAAAAAAAAAGAAAAATGGAATAATGATAGTAGGAAGTTCACGAATTTTCCACACCAATTGAAATGACTCAATTGCCAATGGGAAATTGCGGAGAGGAGGGGAAAAAAGATGGAAAAAAAAATTTTAATTGAACGGAAGGCACACATCCGGAAGCCAATTTTTCATTGTTTCATATACGAACGAATTAATCTATCGTTTCAATTCCTGGAAAAAAATTTTGACCTCTTGACGGAGGAAAAAATTGAAAACGTTGTGATGATAAAGAGGATGAGAAACAGAAGGAAAGAAAAGGTGAGGGGCTGGGTGGAGGAGAATAATAAACGGTTGAATAGTGAAAAAAGAGAGAAAGGGAGGAGCAAAAAAAAAGATAGAAGTCATGACGGCCTGACGCCACTTTCAAAACGTTTCTGCCGGAAATTAAAGATTCAACGAGCCGAGGGTAATTCTGGGTAACAGACTCGAGAAACAAGAAAAGGGATAGAACGCGGGCCATAGAGGTTATGGCTGATATATATTTGAGAGAAGAGCAGAGGAATTGGTGAGTGGAAAATGTAGGTATGGATAGAACAGGGACCGGCAATAATGGAAATCGATGGGTGACCGGCCACGTCCGTCGTCATTAAGCCCAGCTATGCAAATTGGATAAATTTGAGATTCTGTTTTAATCCAAGGTCGTGGAACGTATTATCACACACTGCGAACAAGAAAAATGAAGAATAAAATCCCGGAAATTGATTTAAATTCACAGGGAAAAAAAATTGCTTTATGAATCCTGCTGTGCAAGAAAATGTTGAATTATGAAAAGCTCACTATCCAGGATTTCTAATGAAAATTGCACAATTGAACAAAAATAACTTTACGTCTGTTGAATTATATTTCACTGCCATTCCGGAAGTTGATTACTAATTTAAAAACAGTCTGGGAATGCTTACAATGTGAAAATAAATTATTTATCGAGTGAACGTACTTCTTATTGTTCAATTCCGCTTGAAAAAGATTTGCAATTTTCATGGCTGTGATTAATTCGGTTGGATCTGAAATTTCTCTATACATGACGCAAATTTTAATTCAATTCAACTCAAACATATGTAACTCACAGATGACATTTCATTTTCTATGGAGGTTACTCGAATTCCTGTGATAGAAGTAGGAGTGTCTATAAGTTCAAGTCGTACTAAATTCGCACGAGTGTGTGTGATGGTTACACTTACTCATGTAACGTCTACAGAAATTTATGCAAGCTCCACAGCCATGAAATGTTATCCCTTTAGTCTCACTTGCTCGATATTAAAATCACGAAGAATTTTTCTCCATGAACAGAAGGAATTATTCTAAAATATTCTTATCAAGAAGGTTACCAATATGATAATCAAATGTTTGGGAATAAGGAAAAATGGTTTGTGCATATGGGAACTGAATGTGATCTGTTCTCAGAATAATTTTCGATAATTTTCTGGAGTGCATTCTAATTATTCTAACAAACAATGATAATTTAAAAATGTGTCTTCATTCATTATTGAAGGATTTGATTGGAGAATTTTTTGGATTGCAGGAAGAATGCGGTGGAATGCTGCAAAATCTCAGTGACAAAATCAATAACAAGCATCAGGAGGTTCACACACATCCACTTTTGTCAATTTTCAAAATGGCAGAGGTTGAAGTGAAATTACCACATAACAGTGATGCCACCATGTCAAGTAGAGCATCATTACCGTTGCTGTTCATTCTTTTTGTTACAGTAACAATAGTTGGACGATTGAATTGTATAATGAATTTTTATTGTATCGTCCTTGATAACTCAACGTCGTGACAGACAACTTAATTATTAATTCGTCCATTCAATGGATGACAATAATGCTAACAAAATGAATAAAAGTATGACGAAGGAAAAGTAATTAACGAAAGAAAGGATTAAACAAAATGTTGACTTGACCTCGCTTCAGCGTCGTGTCATTATAGTTTGATGTGTATAAAGTAGACAAATGAACCAACTTCCTCCATGAAATGTGAGAATAAATGATTGTGTGTGCTTTAATTATAAAAATTGCCAATGTCTCATCGTTTTATTCTAACAAGAAAGAAAAAAAATATTAATAAAAGAGGTTGATAATTTTATCATGAATAATTTTCTCGCGTTGAAATCATCCCCTGGAACATTTGCGCAATTAGTCGTCATACATAAATTAACATTCTTAATTAAATGATAACGCCAGTGATAACTCATTTCTCCAAAGTATAAAACTGAATTTTTTTCTTATAATTCATTTGTTAAAAATTGTTCATTTCTTTTTCTGCTGTTCGTGCTATTTTTCACGGTACACTTTGTCATTCTCTATCAGTGTTTCGATACGTCTGAGACGTAACAAACAAGTGGAAGAGAAAGTGAAAGTGGTGCTCAGAGAGTTTTTGTTACAGCTGGTTTGACGCTATCATTGTATCAAGTATCTTTGAAACAGTGAAACAGAAGAAACACAGTAGAACTTGATATTTTCTTCATTCTTTTAATATTTCATCGGACAACTCCACACATGAAACAGAGTCGTAAAACAATTTATATCACCAGAATGGAACAGGAAAAAAGGGATGATAATTTGTTTACACACCATCAACATCTATTCGAATGCAATAGAGATTAACACTTCAAATTTTTAATCAAAAATGATGATCGGGATGCAACTGTTGAAAATCGAAATAAAAGAAAGAAGTATCGATTGTACAATGATGAATAGAATAAAAATTGATGAAAATCATTAAATGAATTAATTGTACAACAATGAAATGAGTTCCGCTGACTTTCACCAGCTAATGCGAAAAGTTTTCTACAACATTTTCGAATTAAGTTGTAAATCTTGAGACTAAAAGTGTGCGGTGGTGATATCGATTCGAATCTCGCATTCGCGAAATGAATAACGCCAGTAAAAATATTCTACGAGAACATTGGACGTACGTGCCAAAACGAAATTAGAAATTTGACTGTTGAATCTTTCAATTTTTTTTTTCTAGCCATTTATCTTATCAAACAATTATTTGTTCTTTCTCCTCTCTTGCAATTCTATTTTTCACACTACTATGAATAGAACTCAAACGATGCGTCATTGCCAATGTAGTATGAATTGAAAAAGGAGGAAAAAAATAAAATGGCACAGAGACAGAATAAAAAAATTCTATAGTTCGCCTTCTGTATTTATATATGCGAGGAATCTTTTCCATTCGATGACGTATTGTTTTCCAATGCTTCATCGATATTATAAATAATATAAATATATACATGAATAAATGAAATGAAATTCAAGTAGATAAAATGAATATTATGATATAATTAATGAATAAATATTCCAGGAGGATTTGGTACTATAAACGTGAACGCGATAACGTAAAACGAGCGTTGACGTATTTACCACAAAATTATTATGAAAAATATATAGAGATTATTATATATAATTTGTATATGACGTCCAATGTGTGACACTCATTTTGCGAATCCCACGTGATGAGATATTGTACGATAAAAAAAAAATGAAAATTCTGTTCATTCATGTCTACGCAATTGAGAACGAGAATGAATGTATGACAGAGATATGTGTGGAAGATCAATCTAAACAATGGGGAAAAAAAATGAAAAACGGGAAAGAATAAACGGAAGAAAAAAAATAGCTGTAAATTATTTCAGATATAAAAATAGAATTACACACAACACATATGCATATGAATAAAAAAAAGAATAGAATGCAAACGATATGAATGGAAAGTCTCGTGTCACATATCTCACGCTCGTAAGTGAAATTCGTTGTAAACTAAAAATGTATAAACTTTAATGTTTCATTTGATTTTGTCATGAATTCAAGATGTTCATAACATTTAAAAATTAACGGGACAGACTACGAGACGAAATCTTCTATCAATAAGTTATTCATCAATGAAGGTGAGGAAAAAATAGTAGAAACAATAGAAATGAAAGAAAGGATGAAAATAATATTTATACGGCATCCTTCAATTTTCATGTGAAAAAGGAACTTGGGTTGTCGACGTTTATCAATGTCGTGCTTTCATTTTCAAGTCGAGGAGTGAATATGTAATGTAAGAGCAATGTAAGTTTGAGCGATGGGGAAACGATGGAAAGATACAGCGTTTTTATATGCTCCAGAGTGGTCGAAGTTATCGCAATGACAAAAGAAAAAAAAATAAATAGATGAATACTAAGGGGAAATTGCGTAGAATCAGTCAGACACCTCTGGGTATTTATTGAATGTATATTTTGCATCTGTGTCTAATCTGCCAGTTGGAGTCGAGGCTTACGAGCGTGAGACACTGGCGAGTATGACATGGCTATCGGAAAAGCAATAATGTACGAAGTTTATGATACAGGGAGAACACGTCGCTCGACAGGTCAACGGGGGGATAACGAGCATACGTTGCGAGATAGAATACGATTTCAACTACGCGTGCGCATTGTGGTTACACGATTTATCATTAATAATATCGAACGACTCAAGCATCATTCATAATTAATGCATAATCAAAGTCATCACAATTCTGATCTCAAAAGTTTTATCATGAGAACTATCTTATGGATAGAAGAAAAAGAAATGATCGGAAATGTACTTTATAATAAATTATTCAAATAATTTTTCTACCAGTCTCACAGTACGAATTTCCATCATACATTGTTGAAATGAATTACGGCATGGGAAATGAAATTTTCTGGTAGTGGCTCTCTGAAATCTATGAATAAATGTGTTCGATTCCACACGATCAATTGGTAAATGGAAAGAATGAGAAAAATGTAGGTTGATTTTATTGGTAATGAAAATAGAGAAATGAAAGTACAATTGTTAGTGTGCTTCGATGAAGTATCGATTTACTATTACGTGACATTTTTTTTTTTTCCTCGTGTACGTATATGAATGTTTGTCGTATTGCAGACACAACTGAATTAATGTTTGTCTCTTTTGGTAACTTAGTTTATTGGTGTATTTGGTTATTTTTTCGGCGCGTCACATTGGAATCGATATTTGTTGAACGTGTTATGTTGAGTGAGTGCTGCTAGTGAAATGATGATTGACATACAATGTTGAAGTGAATGAATGGATGAGAGGGAGAGAAAGTGAAAAGTCACAATCGATTGGGGATGATGGCAAACTTCATTTATCTTTTTTAATCCTCCTCCTTTCCATACTTTTTATCCCTAAACTTTTGTCTCGAATTTTTTATTTTAGTTTCATTTAATTTTTGGTATTTTCATTCTTCCATTTTGTGAAACGGGAACTGAAGAGTATGAACATGTATGAACCATACACATGACCGTAGATTATTCGGTGAACAACGGGGTCATGTTTGCCAGTGCTACATTTCGCAATGTCGATCATAAAATTCACCTATCAATTTTTTTCGTCGCACTCATGTGTACGACTATAAAATCATATAATATCAACACTCTCGTACACATATGAGTGACGACAAAGAAATGGAGAGCGGAGAATGGGAAGAGGAAATTAATAAATTGAAAGCACTGACCAGAAAATGAACAAAACTTTCAAAAGTTCGATAGTGAAATGATTCGAAAATTCGCAGATAATTATGAGTTGATTGAAATGGTTTATACATCACTAGAATATGAGTCACTGTTGAATAAATAGACATTAAGGGAATATTGAGTTGAATTCACAAAAATTCATTAGTCATTTCCTCTATCAGTGAATTTTGTATCATTGAATGTATTTTCACTCTTCCATTGTAATTTTCTGTTGTCAAAGCTTTCAAATTCAATTTGAAAAAATGAAAATAGACAAATTAATTCTGTGAATGATAAATAATTATACATATCACATGTCATATCAGTTATAATTGCCAATGAGTCTTCCCAAATTTGCTGTCTATGAGTAATATTCACTTGCAAAATCCACCACACAATTCTGTTGCATACTAAATTATTTCAAACGCCAATTATACCTATCAGAAATATCGTATGAAACTTCACAACAATATTCACATAATGGAATCCAATTAATATCAGGAAGGCAGGAAATGATGTTACCAACACGTCAAAAATATTTCAAATATCATTTCATTAAATAAATAAACTCAAGTGATTCTAAAATCTCTGACTGATATACTTTAAAAACGAGCATTAACTCAATAAGTGAATGATATTTATTTCTATTATGGGATTATGAGATCGATGAGTCGTGTACACCGAAAGTAAACAAAAAAATGAATTCTCATTGCCCACACAATGTAGAAACAAATTCACTTTATGACATTAAATTTTGATGTATCGAATGCGGAAATCCGAAAACTCAACTTTAATGCGTATAGGCTTCATGACGGTGGAAAAAATCTAAAGATAATGATGGATGATATACCACCGAGGGGGATAAAAGAGGGTGTGTTTTTATATATGGTTTCATCTTTCGCGCGTGCTGATTTTCTCGTGACTTGAACAGGCGACGTAAGATAAATTTATAAATAAATGTACAAAGAATTATAATGGATGGATGTAGATGAGAGATTGAAACTTCGAATGTTAAGCTTTTCAAGCTCTTGAACTCACAGTTTGGAACGTTAGTAGAAGCAATCAAATGTACAGGGAATATATAAACATTTAGGATCAAGAAATGAAAGAGTGGGAAACATTATAGAATCGCCTGAATTTTAATCATACGGAAACAAAATTACTTATTGCAATAATATTACCACGCGCACAGTTACATGTTCAACTCTTGACCCAAATTGATTTTCATCATAATGCAAATTAGTATCCGATTTTTGCACGCAATTTATGTAACTATACACATTCACATAAACTTCAAACAACTTCACGTTTCCGAAGTTCAGTTATCTAAATTCACTCACATTGTTATATTTTCACTAAAGACTTTGTCCGCTCATTCAAATACAAACGTGTTCTAATAAATTTCTATTGATGTTTGTGTGAACGAAAAAAAGATGAAGAAAAAAAATTGCATAGCATACGCAATTGTACAGTTGAGCACGAAAAAATGAAGAAAAATGACAAAAATGTGTCGAATAATGTGTGCGCGAATCAACTGAATACTGAAACGTACATGAACACGGAATTATTTAAGCGCTCTGTGTGATAACGATTTTATCACCGGAAAATAAAAGCAAAAAATAAATTTGAAATGTGCGTTGAATACAAAAGAAGAAATGTGATTGGAGAGGACTCCGTGAGACTAAACACAAATATGTGAATAAAAATAGTCAGTGCATATCAACACAAGCGTTTACACATACACACACACACACACGCACACACATACACAAATTCGATAACGTGAATGAAAATTGATGATAAATACTCATGGTGGTTTTCAATCGAACATATCATGACTCTCTGATTGAATATTAAATTAGAGAGTCAGCCAACACTGGTTTTACTTATTATTCAAAGTAGATTCAGTTTTTTCGATGGTTATTGAATGAAATTGAAATAAAGCACAACAGTGAACGTAATATGAATAAATATATATATCTAAATACATATGAAGTGGCGTATTCAACAGAAGCTTTTATTTTATTCTATTGTTGATTGCATTCTGTGTTCGTATTCAATATATTCAAAATTATTTAGACTGTTATTCAAATTTACATTTCTACAGTACATATATATGTATATATTCATGTTTTTGTATGATTGAATAACACAATGATGTGAAAATCCATTTTTTTTTGTGAATGCGCCACTGAAATTTAATTGTACTGCAAGTGGCAGGGGTCAGAAAGGAAGAATTTTTAACGCGTGATAATATTGAGCGCGATATTTTTCTCGCTCGTGTTTATACACATATGATATATGCCTTTTTAACATAAGTTTTTCACCTTGTTCAAAAAAGCACATTCTCTATTTTACCGATCAAACGCAATGAAACATCTTTATCGATTGTTCACATACGAATTTTTTCATGGAGTAGTGAAAGAGCTTTTTCGTGATACGATAAACTTACCGACTTGACAATAGTGAAAATGAGAGAAAAATATTATTTTTCATCAATTGTAAAAGTTATTTTATAATAATTGCGATTGTGTAATTATTTTGCGATTTTTTTCTCTCGTTTCCATTGAGACGTTTGATTGGCAAAATAATACGAAAGCTCATTTGCTCCAATGAAACACAATTATCATTCACCTATTCATCAATTGTAAATTATAATCTAAACAAAATGAAAATGAAAGCATGAAAATGAAATATT
>JABMBR010007200.1:0-54594 GCA_018881525.1 Meteorus sp. PSUC_FEM 10030008
ATATATAGAAATAGATGACTCTTACAATACAACAAGAACTTTTATCCTACAAAATTGGTTGATGCCATCGAATTTTTCACTTGCGTAATTTATTTTTCAACATTTCTTTCCTTCTTCTATTTTCAAATCACAAAACGTTCGGAACATTCAAATAACGAATACGTTTATGACTCGAGTGCTGTTACCTTGGCATAGCAATGACACCATATGCAAAAATATATTGGGGAATGAAAGAAGAAGAGAAAAAAAAAAGAGTGAGAAATGTCATAAAATTTGAATGAAGAAATTCTGTGACTATCGAGAATTTGGTCATGCAAATCGTGTTCTCGTACATGTAGCATAGTTATATAATAGAATTTCAAGTATGGCGAGAGAAACGTGGTCGAGAGGGGTTGGAGGAGAATCGGGGAGATGGGACACGCGTTATGGGCTCGCGAACATTCTCAATAATAACCCTGGAAAGCGCTTTGAATTTGCGAAATATTCCGGGTCCAATCCTAACGTCGATTGTATTCACCCGTCCACTCATTCCCTATACATACAAATGTACACGTGTGTCCGAAGCACTGCGGCTTAAATTCTTCATGCTATCTCGATATAACACAGAACTTTGATTATCAATTATTTCTATTGTCGACATCAAAAGAAAATGAATGATGAATAAAATTCAATGGAGAACCCTACTGGGAACAAATTTGTGAGAAAATGGAGTTCTCGATTCTGGCCAATTCCGTGTACAATTCCCGAGTAGAGAATTTCAATTCCCCATTGAATTGATTTTGACTTATTCAGTAATATCCATCAGAGAAATTCAATATGCCGTAGTGAAATTACACAATGACAGAATCGTAATAATTGGTAATTAAAATGACATTCAATCATGATTACTTATATCACGGTAAATGGTTATGTGTCAAATCTAGAACGTCATAGCACGATAAAGTTTCATAATATTACGTTAGTTGAAACGGGGATGACGGGAGTGGTGAGATTACTGGGGTACAAGCAACAACGAGCGATAAGAAACCGGTGGATGTCGCAAACTCGAGATAACTTGTTACATTTATTGAGCCACAATCGGTGGCAGGAGGCTTGTGGATCTGATCGACCAACGGGATTACTATGATTTCGCTAACCATACACATCCCCATACACGTACACATATAGATACATAAAACATTGCGAAGTAGAGATACAACAAATCAGCGATAGAACAGTAGAAAAATTGGATGAATTTTTCGATTGAGTTCTCTCCCCAATCTCTTTTATCTTGTATCATGGGTAAAATTGGTCGAATTGCAGTACCAGTTTGATTTGTGGAATTGGATGAAGACAAAAGACTCTTGTAGGAAATAGGTCACTAAATTTATTTAATGAACCAAGAAGAATGCAGACAATAGAATATACCATTGTCAAATTCGAAGTCTATTGGACATGGAAATGAAGATTCTTCGTTGAAGGATTTAAGGCAGAATAATGAGCAGATGAATTTCTATACGTTTGTCATTCTGGAATTAACGCTTCCACGGCAGGTGTCACATATCCATGACTCTGCTCACCAGCGATTCTCACCAGGTGTCTCGTTTATTGATAATTCCTGAATATAATTATTATGCAAGAATATTCATATCATGACAATACATTAATTTCGGGAATGATCAGTGACGTTACAATAATAGCGTTATGAAATTGTGCATAAGGTAAATTATGCGTTGAATAATACTCATAACGGATTGTCATGGTACCGTAAAATTGTTGGATGAGTGATGAAGATACATCGACTTCTGTTTTGTAGGCAAACGTTATATCGTAAACTATTCACTCAGTTGTAATAAAAAGACACATCCAAGTGACATGAGAATATATTAAATTTCTACATTTTCATAAATAGAATTAGCATTTTTTTTTTACTGTTACCATCGTACACTAGACAATTCGTAGAGGCAAAAATTCTTTGTAGCAATTTCTCATTCCTCACGTTCACTCTGAAAAGTTACCCAAATCTCGTTTTTCGGGTCAACCATTCTCCAGATCGCCCGACCCAAATATGACACAGACAGATAGACCAACATCACTTCAAACCCTGTTTTTCGGTTTCAGACAATCCAGCAACGTGAAAACTGTTCGAAATAAAGTAGGGTCAAATTATAAATTGGACTCACTTATTTTCTTATCGTTATATAAGTGAAAGTGAAATAAAAATGTGAATCATGGAGGATCATGGAACGGTACGGGTAAGTGTGTAACATATGTTCAACATAGTCGTTACGAGAGAAAGTTTGAGTCCACTGTTCAATAATATCAACCGACAAAATATTTAAAAAAAAAATATGACACGAAATAAAAAAAAATGAAAAATAAAAAAATTCCCTTAATGGGCTTTCACGTTGAATTGAACAACATTAACAGAAGACCAAAATTCTTTTAAATCATGAAGTATATCAATAATTCATGTTGTCAACAGGACATTAACGATGTAATTGTGATCGAACATTTCAAGCTCATTCACCAATTTCCCAATGAATATGCGAATGTGACGAGCGCACAACATATACGAATAGCAACAAAGCGAGAACCGGCTGTGAAACCCCATTGCAACCAAATACTCCAGTGGAGATATATCGTGTAGAGATCGAGCTTCAAAATCTTGATTACATCGTCAATGACGCTGAAACCAACAGCAAATATTCACCTATGTATAGAATATGAGTATATGTGCAGTGAAAAGCATTAGATATACATTCTCGTCTGCATCGTTCCTGCTTTGTTATACATTGTAAATATATATGAACCTAACTAGGTATACGTGCACAATATACAAGTACAAATGTATGGGGTAGAGTGTGTATATGCAGTCAGTGAAGCTGAGGGTGAGGAAGAGAGAATTGGGTGGATATGGTGGGGAAACCCTTGGTTCCATATACCTCTGGTAAATTTACGCGGATTGAATAACGAACCAATTACAATTGTCCGCACCACCATCGAGCCACACGTGTTCTATCGCATTTGTAACCCCCGCTCTCCGGAGAATGTACATGTGCCAGTACTGCAAGACAATTTAAATTCTCCTGTGACTCATGTGCACATTGTATTTGAAAATATATATGCATGCATTTGTATTGTATCCATTGTTCAGGAAAATTCGAGGGAACAAGTTAATGATGAATAAAGGGCAAGCAAATCACGATAATTGCTGTGTTCTGATGGCTTTGAATGATTCTCTCATTGTCATGAACAAGAATGGGGGAGGAGAAAGAAAGTCTATGAGTGAAGATAATAATCCTGTGGGTAGGAAAGTGTGGTTCAGCATGAAATATGACCTAAATTGAAAATTATTCAGTAGTTCATAGGCGGAAATGAATTTTAGCGATGTTATCGCGTTTCTGAAAGTCTTTGATTGGTAAATTTGAACTGAGAAGAACATGATCAGTTTGCGTAGAATCATTACAAGATAAAAAGACTCCAGGATGTTGGAGAATTTTTTTTTTTTATCGTACATTGTGAAGTGGATGAAAATGGAGAAATTCGCCCATTTTGTTTTTCTGTTGTTTGAGTTTGTGTTCATATGTTTTCATGCAACAACTGAATGTATTATCAGTAAAAATGACATGGATTTGAAGATGCTTACGCGCTTTCATGTCAGAAGTACAAAGCCCTTGCTATCTTCACTGGAATTCATATGAATACAACAGAAATAACATCTCATTTTTACAATAAAAAAAAAACATTCACAATATTTATCTCAAAAAGAACCAATTCGTCTTCAAATATATTTTCATTATGATGCTTTTTCACGGTAACAAGATTTATCTACAAATAAATTGTACACGAATTCATATGTGTTCAGATGTATGTGAGTGAATGAAAAGAAAAGGAAAAAATAAAATGTAAAACAGCAATTATTCAACGGCGACTAAAAAAAAATTCTAACAAGTAAGAAGAATGTTTTTTTCTCCATAATGGCTTCAGGCAAATAAAGTGTCGCTAGTTTAAATTTTCCGCGGTAACGCAAAGGATATATTTATAGAGATGTATACATATATATATGGCTTTAGTCCCTTCCGTTTTCGTCATGCTTGACAACCACCTTCCAAGTAATAATTCGTACAATTATTCACGTGGCCGGTTTTACAAAGAACCACGTGCCGCTCTGTACCCGTTTCAACGTCTTCTCGACTGTTCAGCAGCAAAATTGTATATTGGTCATGCATAATTAATTAACTGTCTATCAAAGCTTGAGAGCATTTCATTGAAGTATTTCTGTTATAAATTGTTCCTGCTTGACAATAGAACCCATGGAAAAACTTTCGTACTCAACTTTTGGCTTCAATTTTCCAATATTTTTCTACTATTATGGTCCGATAAATAACTTTTGTTCGATCGAGCGCATCATGGAAGACAATGAAACAAAACTGTATGAAGCTGTATAGTACAGGCTATGAAGAGGGAAAACTCATTGAATTTTGCATAGTGAAATGAATTTTTTCGGAAATTAATAAAATTCTGGATGGGTTTTTTTTTCAACAAAAACGACGTTTGATCTCATGATAACAATGATGCCAATCATGATAATATTAAGTATGGTGATTATTTTAATAGACAATGATGGTAATATGAGACAATAATAACAATTCTTTTACGTAACAGTGTGGAAATTTCCGGAGATAGCAACAGCTTTGTGTATGTGTAGTTCAGATGGTGAATGTAAAGGAGCATCAAGACCCCTGCGGCGATTCTTTTCTGCTATCTCTCGTGGAGCGAGCGCTCGTCGTCCAAACAGATTTACGTCTCTCGAGTATTTCAATCTCGAAAGAATGTTGAAAATGGGCATTCGCGGGGACATCCATTCTATGTGGAAAGAGCTGTGTGCCATGAGTCCAGTATAAGGATGTTTGCCAAAATATTCTAGAATACATTTTTTTTTCTGTGTATTCCCGAAACAATCTTGGAAAATTTATGGTAAATCATTTCGCAAACGTATCTGTTTTCCCTGTTTCCTTTTCCGATATTAAAAAATATTTGTCTCACTGTGTAATAGAATTGAAGTGCGAGGGAAATGCGAATTTCTCTTTTTCCAACTGTACAGTTACTAAAACAGAATAATATATGCCCCCAAGATTTATTATAATTCTTCATACGAATACGAAAATCACCAAGCTGATACTGAAAAAATGACACATCGATCACCATAAAGCAAATTAAAAATATTATTGAAACAACAACAATCGAGAAAAAAATGAAAGTAAACAAATATTTAATTTTTGTTCTTCTCGCATTCCTAATGAGAGCAAAAAATGTGTTTGTTGCTGGGCAATAATCGCACCGTTAATTATTCGCGAGACCGCCAGGCGTTGGATGTGGTATCGCGAGACCCCATGCGCTCTACTATACAGATATACATATAAATGTATTGGGCTCATGCCCACCTGCAGGCACGCTTGGCACACACTCCGCAAACCGAGAATAATTAATTTTGCTCTGGCAACGTCGTTTATTACGGCCAACAATGAAAGCTATAGTTTGGTCCCACCGGCGGCCACGACTCTCGCGGGGAAAGTGGGCTTCATGTATGAACCATATATGCACACATATCCAGTACCATCAGCCCTCCATACACCACGGTGGCGAAGCATTTCACGATGAGAATACAGCAGAAAGTGTATTGTACGACTATGGTGTATATTTGTGTAACGCAACACTGAACTTTGCCATTTTATCTGCGGTGTAATCACTCTGAATGTGGCCAGCTCGACTGTCGGTTAATTAACCCATGCTAATTTCAACCAACCGAAATCCACTGTTACGTTCTACGCATTCTTGTTTATTCACTATGTGTGGATCTCCAACATATATGTTATTCCGATTAATACAAATACATTTATTTCCACAGTAAACCCATTCTAAATCCTATTTTATATTCATCCAAATAGAAAAATGTGAACACTCGAAAAAAAAAAAAAAAAAATACGAATGCACAACAATGATATAGTTGTCAATTTGAATGTGAACATTCGAGTATGGCGCCTTATCTTACATCTATCATGTGATGTAATCCCATAATACCCAACAAGATTTCACAGAGAAAAGTGATAAATGTTATGTCTATCTCCTCGGAGAGCTGGAAGTCGTCAGGATGACGAGAACACAAGAGAGTGAGAAAAAGGATATTTCCTCTCATTTTTTCCCTCTTTCCTTTCGTACATTTGTATCTACATCTATATAGCTCTACATACTCGTATAACTGTGTGTTTGAATCTCTCGATGCGGGTGTTACGTTGAGAGAGTGACTTTTTCGCTGACTCGCTGAAGAGCGCGCAAAGTGACACAGAACTCTTACATTTCCGTGTACCAGTAAAAAATGTAGAGAGAAAAAAAATGGATTGTGGATAAAAAAGATTGAGTAAGAAAGAAATGCATAACTGTGACAGATGGGATGGATGAAAAATCGAAGAAGTTTATATCCATTTATATCAAGCAAATTCACTCTTCCGATAATTTACGCGTTGTCGTAGAAATTTACATTGATATTTAAGTGATATCATAAAACTGTTGAAACATCAGGAAAATTTTTTCCTTCACGAGTTTCCTTACAAGTTAAGTGAAAACTTCTTACATCAAGTAAGTGATGTTAATTTTAAATGAGGAAAAAAATCTGGTCGTTTAAACGCTTGATTTAAAATTTATTTCGATAAAAATCGCAAAAGTTTCGAATGGAAGACATGTCAATAGAGCCAGATATATCTCAATCTTCATAGGAATAAAATGTATCCCCTTGAGTCATCTTCAATAAACTTCCACGATACCTTGGATTCAACACTGTATGGATTGCTAATTAAATAATCACGAATGACAGCAAATCTGTCAGGATCGATTGAAGTAATATCGCTTCATCAAATATACAAATTGAGTATCAATTTACATTCCACTCCTCGACGTACTTTGAGATTGATTAAATGTCGTTCTAATTTCAACCTTCAATTGAACTCTATTTATGTTTCTATTATGAATGAATTTTAGAATTCATCAATTTTAACAATCCAATATACTTCAATGTATTGATAAAAATATAGTACACAAAACAAACATTTGATTTCAACAGATTGCTTTACAATAAACCAAGAACGCAGTCAATCTTGCTATTGGGACTAATGGCTGCACGTCTGGCCGATGTATTTGTGATTCAGTACACGGCATCTCTATATCTCTCTCTCGTATAACCTCCATCTTGTGTGTCAATTGCGACGGATAAATTTGCAGTGAGGAATGCTCATGGGGTTCAATGGCCCCAATGAAATCCTCAATGAGAGACGAGTGTCATCAACGATGACGTGAGAGATATTGAATAAGATATTGTTAATTGGAGAATCAAGACGAGCAAATGGGGAGCAGGAATTCGAGATATATACGTGGAGTATAAAATCTTCATCATGATTATCGAATAACAAATGGGGAAAAAAAATAGTTTGAGGTAATTAGTGGATGTGATAAATTCCTGTGTTACATTCGATACAATATACAAGTTGATAATGAATTCGGTTACGGATTTATTGGTTTTTCCTAGAAGTATGCACATGTATAGGTTACGAGAGTTCATTAAAGCGCTTCATTAAAACTGAGAGTCAAGGATCCTAATGGCTACTTGCGGTGAGTTGACCACACCATAATTTCCATTGACCCGAACTCACCGTTCGAACTTGGGTAACTTCAAAGTTTAGCCTGCGGCCCTTTATCTCAAAGCTCCTCTTCACATATTCTAGAATGATGAAATTCTTTTCGTATATCACCCCAACGTCATCAAGTATCACTTTTCTTGAATTGTTTACTCAATCCTTATGTAAATTTCTGACTGTTTGGTATTTGCGGGAAGAATTTGATAGTGGCGAGCATATATAGAACAGAGCATAAGGTGTCTGTGTGCATGAGGTTCATTGGAGATGCCTAGAATTTCATTGAATTTCGAAGGAGAACATACGTTGATGTTGATACCTCATCAATTCATTCCAACGGATTGATTGCTCGAATGTATCATTGAAATTCAATACAATAGCACTTAGATAAATTAAAATATCAAGTTCACAATTAATTTCCGTTTACAGATGCACTGAAAGCAAGAAGTTGTGATGAAGGAAGTGAAAGAAGTGTCGTCTCGGATGGCACATCTAATTCTCATAGCAATTAAAAGTCAACGTACGATCAATTAAACTTTGATTCGATGTTGAGTGGATAGGTCAAGCATCGTGCCAAGAGTTTTTTTTTCGAATTTCCACTCATCCTGTTTGTTTTTTCACTCACTTCCACTCTTCCGTTCACTCTATCTTTTCTACTTCCGCTCGTTCCGCTTCTCTATCATGGCAAATGGTCGCGAGAGTCCTTCGCGAGATGAATAGCCAAACTTTCGTCGCTCTACTCCACCGCCCGTAAATTCGATCTTTTTCTCTTTCTTTTGTACGCTAAATCGCATTCTTTTCGGCAACCCCTCGATAAATCAGCTTTCTCAAGACCAAGCTCCTCTCTACGTACCCATACTCTCACCTTCGACTGAAAAACAAGCGTTATTCCTTTCATCGGCAGACAAGAGAGATGCTTTTGCGCTACGACGCCTACTCGCATAGAGGAGCATTGAGGATGCCAGCAGCAGAAAGAAATATACGGCGCACCAAGAGGCTTGCATATATAGTGGAGAAAATACGGGAAAAAGTACGGAAAAAAAAGCGGACGTTGAGAAAAGTAAAGGAGAAGATGGGGTGAAACGATGATATCACAAACGCTACGAGTCCACGCCAAGGCGATTGACCTTTTCTATCATTCCGAATTTTCCATATGCTTTGCCAATATCATCCGGAGATCTTTGCAATTTTCCAGATCGTAAAAATTTATCTAATACCTTGCAAATGTGTTTTCGCATAAATAATGTGACCCAGAATAATAAAAGAAGAAAATAATCGAATATTTTCCGCACGAACATGCAAAAGAACAAAATAACTTTATCCTTTACGGAAAAAAAATACATGGAATGAAATATTTTGTGCTGAAAAATGTTGATGAGTTTGAGCTATGCAATTTTATGAAATGAAGAAAAAAAACAAGGAAAGGGATGAAGAATTTAACAGTATAGATCGTCGATCTAGCCGCTCGATTAAACATTCTCGTCGTGTCATGAAGATAAAATATCCAACCCCTACCGTTGCTTGCCACAAGCAATGACAAGCGTCGCTCCGTTTCGCTCAATGCTCCCCACACACACCTTCCATCCTCCAGTAGCATTTTTGCCATCACGAAAATATATTTATCCACATTGAAGTAAGCGGTATCATATCAGGAGCCATTCCATCTCACTGCTACAAATTCTCCCCTCAAAGTTCCATGTCAAACTGAATATACATGTACATTCACATCGTACTTTCGAAGAAATATAGATGCAAACGCCAATCACATTTTTTACTCGTTTCCAATTCTCACTTTTCGAAGTTCCAACTACATTCTGTTCATTTGCGAGTATTAAAAACTTCTCCAATTCCACAATTTAAACTGACAAACTCAATTTAATTTGATATTTTTTTTCTCCATTTTGAGTTCAGGGAAATGTTGGAATTTTGTCATTTGTAGAAAATATACATCGTGAGAAACTTGAGTGCCAATTATAGTGTGATTGGTAGAATTCGTGATAAGACAGGTCCTATTGAATGTCAAAGCTTGCCAACTTCTCACATAAAGTTCTTCAGGTGTATGTTATTCACATGTACGTATTTGAGAGTCGTCTACTTGTTGGACTAATTTCCCCATCTCCACGTATGGGAATACTAATTTCATTGTCAGTACGTCACTGCTCGAAAGTGACTTGCATATGGCTCCCATCCGTTCAACATTCATGTCAACTGCGATTCATGGCATTAATTAATATTATACTGTTATGAAATCCCTTCCATTGAAACATCTTTTGTAGCCACATCAAACAAATTGTGTCATGCATGAACTAGCATACATTTGACCTATCGGAATCAACTGACTGATGCATACATGATTAAACAGAGACTAGTGAGGGATGCAAGAACATATTACACACACGACTGAACCGAACCATGACAGTTGCATGCTGGAACATCGCAGTAAAGGCAATTGGGCTATGTGCATATACGCAGCAGAGGTCACGATGCTCATCTCTGAGACCAAAGACGTGTATCCCGCGTCCAACCTAGTCGTCGTCGTCGTCCTTTCACTGTGAAAGATATTACGTATTCCAAGCGCTCTTGAGGTTTATATTAACCGGCAGAGTGGTTTCGTCGTTCCTGCAGCTGAATAAAAAACTTTTGGGGTGAGTGAAAAACTCTTTGACGAATTTTATGGAGAACACTTCTAACTCGATGAAAATACCAGGAGGAAGGCTGAATAAGAAGACAGACCAAAAGCTGCTACTAAATTGAAATGAATCGAGAATTGTGATGAAAATCAATTTGGTTGTAGCTATTATTCAATAGCGAACATATTCCTCTTCATATATTCGTGAATGCGTTTATGAGAATGGAGTGTATGATAGAACATCTATAAATACGATCTGGCGCATCCCCTGGGAAATTTTGTTCCGAATTTAACTCCGGACCCATGTCAATGAATTGTCAAACGGTATTGTACATCAATGAACGTTTATCGTGTCGAGTGTATAATGGAGCTGTCACACAACATGCAAGAATTTGCAATCACCAATATTTCTGTGAAATAGTCAAGCCAACATTCATACTAAATATGGTTGTGTACATAGAACTTTAATCCACTTGGCGTCCATTTCGTTGGAATTAAGGTTTTATAACAACTCGAAATTCGCTTGTATAACAGAATTTATGCATTGTTTAGAGCGGGTTATAACAAAAACGAAGTGTGGAAAGAGAATATAAAAATTGAATATCACTGTTGAAACTGACAGAGAGTCAACTATTGAATGAAGAATCCACAGCAGTGATACATAACTTTACACGAGGGAATGCTCCAATTTTTTTTTCTCGAATTCTATGACGAACATCTCTTTTTATCTTTGACATATCCTTGCATGTCATATAATTATTCTCGATGTTGACATCACATAGAGTATTCGCAAAAGACGCACAGTAAATCATGAATGCACATTGCTAAAACTCGTTGGCACGTTTTTCGCGCCTGGTCGATTACTCAGTCGAAGCGGCAAATCCAATGGCATTAAATTGCCAGCAGCCCGTGGGCTCAACTATTGTGAGAACGGAAGTGCGGAGCGAACGACAGAATTCATCACGTTACTATTGGGCGAATTCTTCTGGTAGAAAACCACTATCCGATCGCGAGAACAACTATATATTGCTTCCACTTCAACAGGAATCACAAATAAATGAATAAACATCTATAAATTGTTATGTAGGGATTAAAAACATGACAGCTGTGAGGGAAAAGCCAACAACTCCATGTTTCAGATGTGAACATACAACACAATGAAACGAGTTCTTTAATGAAATTTCTCCGCTCAATTTTCTCAATTTGAATAACAGATATTCGATCAGGAATGGAAGTCTCACCGTATAGTTACATTTTCTCCATTACTCACTATGCTTTTTATTCATCCGTTTGAATACATCGGAAATTCTCTTCCAGTTCTCATTTTCATCCAATTCATTCTTTGCGATCTGATCTATCGCATATACATATCATCCCGACAAGAGATACCAACTCTATTGTCACAAACCATGGATGAAGCAAGCATCTACCATTTCAGCCACGTCTATAGCTCCACGAATAAGTAAAGTATGAGATGGAAAAGAGTGGTGTCATTACGCTTACGTAGCCATAAGTCATGGGGCCCCTGCGCTGGTAACTGTATACCATCCCATACCCGCACGAATAACAACGCCCACTCAATGCGCATTTCACTCACCACCGTGCTCGATTCGGAGAGAGCATGCGGCTTTTCTCCCTTGCAATTTAGATACCGCATTTGTGACCGCCAACCAGTTCTCCTAAACCACCTCCACCTTCTTCATCTCCTCTTCCTCGCTCTTCCAATTTGAACATGCTGGTAAACTATTATCGGACCCGTACATACAAATCCACGACGTCGATTCCACTGGCATTGAATGAAGGTTTATTTCCCTCCTATTCCCTTCCCTCTTTCTCCACCTTCCCTCCAACTCTGTCTTATTTATGCGCTTGAAATTCGCATCAATTCGTGTATATCTATTTTGTTTGTCAATATTCTGTTGCCACAGGCAGCAGTCCATCATGATCGAAAGAAGATATGAGTGCTCAGAGAAATAATGGGAGCAATCGAGAATTTCCCGAGATGAATCGATTGAAAGAAAATGACATCCATGACCGACGTTGACAAACTCGGTTCAATACGTTCTATAGACACACTCTGTTACATTGCTATAACTTCTTTGTGATTTTTCTCATCGATATATATTTCACTCAAATCTGGTGATTTCTGCGAAACCTATAAATGCGATGAGTTCAACTTTTTTTACAAAATTATCTGCACCACATGGCGCGGGTATAAAAGGAGGTTCCATTTAGTTTGATAAAGTCTGTCTACATTCCATTCTACAAGTTCATTTGGCCACTAATTGACTTCATAGGAGTATTTATATGCCTTCCTGAATCAATAGCACGAGGATCGGAAATTCATACAGCACCAGCATCCGAGTTCCGGTTTTATCAATACAGATAGTGAGAAACGATGGGGGAAATGACTATAAAATCTTCCACGTATGATATAAGTTGGGCGAATTTGCAGAAGTGCAAGATGTGCACATATTTAACTTTTGGTTCAATGTGAATTCTGAAATGCACACTCTCATACTCGTACTTCATCCGAAAGATTGAATATATGTTCAATTACATCGACATGTGGAAGAATCGTAGCGAAACTATTCTCGTGAAGTCGTACAAAAATTGCTACTGTTACGAAAATTATCAGGCAGTATTTTCACGTAAATTTCTCGTTTGCATCATTAGTGAAGGACATAGTCGCAACTTATAATTGAATAAAGCATCCAAACCTTAAGAGATTTTTTATTCCACTTACCTCACGTTGAGCACCATCCAACAAGAATCTTCGATTTATTCTAGTGACAATTTCACTCGAGTATATCGTTAGAGCACGACGAATAGTATATTCATATATCTTCGGGTAGGGAGACACTTTGTTAGCAGTTCACCGCATTAGGCGGAGACGTAGCAGCTCCGTCGACGAATGCGCACTAATGAGCGAGTAACGAACAAGATGAATTAAGTCGAGTATCGGATTCTACTCCACAAGAAAATAAAGGCATTGCATTTCACTTTAGAATTCAACATTCAATTGCATTAATCGAATCTATTCTATATATTCTCAAATGAAAACTTTGAACGTCGTGACAAAGAAATATTATAACTATACATAGCTTTAGTCACAATAATAATCGAAAAACAGATAAAAAAAGTAACCAATCGAACTCGTTCAAAGAAAATTAGCGATGCGAATGAAAGGGTATTTTGTAATTTAAATAGCAAAAGTAACGGCCAAGTTTCCCGATCCTATTCATCTGAACATAGCACAGAACAAAACTTCTGCGCGCAACGTAGTTATAAATTGCTAGTAACTCTGCTACGCCACCCGTTCCACTTGGCTTCGCCGCAACCCTCAAGGCGGAATTTACCTTGACTCGATCTCACCGCACTTTGGAAGATTACGTTGTAATCTTTTCCGTCAGGCTGTCAGTAAAGGGTGCACTGGTGTATATTTGATATATTCATATAACCATACAATCAAAAAAGCCTATTTCAACTAATCATGCTGCTGCTTATACTTTGTAATCCTCTTTCACCGCATATTCACATCGCTCACTCTCATAAATTATTAATGTTGCAGGGCATAAATGATCAAATACGTGAAGTAACGAAAAATTGCTTCGCGATATCGTAGCAAACACATAAACCAATTGTTGTTCATATGATTTCAAACGTTTCGCGGTTGTTCGAATAAATATTCTTGATCATGTATTGATACCGTAAACGAACGAGATTATCAAACTATTTCTAGAACTAAGAGCAATAATGGTAAGTCACAACGATTTGTGCACCTTCTTATGCACATTCAGTAACCACATTTGCAGATGAAGATCATTAAATCTTCGCTGCATTATGGTCAGCAATGCCAAGCGCTATGGATGCGATCTCTGTTTGCCCTGCAACCGCTCACAAACATAGCGCATAGAGAAAACGCTATACCACAGTCGGTAAACTAGATTTCTCTATACTTGTTGAATATGATATTAATATTACGCAAAATCGTGATAACAAACCGTAATTGCTCCTGATTAAAATAAATTGAAGATTATGAAGCAATGTATGTTACAGTATAACCTCATAGGTTCGGTAATCAGAATCATGAATGTGACACGTCTTTAGATGATGTCCGTAACATGTCACAGCACTGTAGCTTGCAAATATGGTCGAAGTCACATTTAGAACGCCAATAATCGTTTTGTTTTCCTCAGCAAAATGTTTGAGAAACGTATAATTAGAGCGTCCTAACATTACTCTGATTCTGGATATCTTCTCGAGCCAAATGCTAACCGGCGATACAGTTAACAGAATTAGTTATACCACAAAATGAAAAGAATGCACATTCCCGCATCTTGGTACATTTTGTTGTTTTCAGAAAATAACTGGGTACCCTGAGGGGAAATTCGCAGGTGCATAACAGTCAACCAAATGTACAAGGTTAGTATAACATAACGAATCTGATGAAATCAATCATCAAAATATCCTGCAATGCATTTCTGTGGAGTAAAATTCGATTCACGACGTGGGAAAATGAGAAAAAATATCGGACTCACCTCGGCGTTAGGAACAAAAGCACTCGGACCGTCAAATGCTGGTTCTGGAACTGGTAAACCACGATCCTGGAACAAAATGCAGAACAGATGCCTGAATATTTCACGCTGAAAATAGTCAACACGATTATCACCCATCCACTACTTTGAACCCAAGTAAAAGTTTCAACTACCCAACTGAATGTAGTCAGTTTCATATTACAAGAAATGAATGATCATTTTTAAGGCCCATTCCCTTAACTCTCGTGAAGATCAATCCCTCCATTCGCTGCAATATAGGAAACTTTGGTATGAACATAAATATATTCAACCCTATCAGCCTGGCTAGCTCAGTCGGTAGAGCATGAGACTCTTAATCTCAGGGTCGTGGGTTCGAGCCCCACGTTGGGCGGCATTATTTTTTCTTCCCGTATTCGATAGAAAATTCTATGATGTCATTCATAGTTGAATCAACTGCATTATATATTTCACAAAAATGTATAATATTTCAGCCATTATCAAGAAAATTTTTTGCAACCTTGGAGTTCGAATATACTCGTTTTCGGGCACTTGCTAGAGTGATATTCATATAAAATTTCAATATCAGCCGCAATCATTCCTACCAGCTTTTCTTTTCCTTTTCAGTCAGCCGTTAACTCTACGCCTGTTAACTAGGTTGCACTTACTCGATTCCAAGATATACTGACAACATGAATAATTCATATCACGAAAAGGAAAAAAGAAGTCACGATCGGTGATTCTATCAGATGTATTTCATATAAAAACACACTCAAACCACCAATAACTGTGTAATAATTGACTATGTACGAAACAGTTTGTTTCTGCATTTCCGCGTTCATATGCTTATCATTTCAAGACGTCTTGACAATTAATTGTTATAACTGTTCGAATGATTCTCAATATATGATGTTCGCGGTGTCTCATCTCTGTAACTGATAGTTCCTCCTGCCGCGTTGAGGCTCACACAAAACCTTAAACTACCAAAAAATTCACCCTAAAATATTCCCCGAGCTAATTATTCTCAGAGTTTCAAACATGAAATTTGCAACTCCCAGTTGTTCTATTGAGGTGACGAATAATTCCTGTCAGACATCCATCATAGGAGTCTCGTGAGTTTGATACTCTTTTAATATGAACACCGGTTTGAGAATTTACATAATGAGTTTTCTCTCGTTCGGGAAGCGAACCCAATTTATGTGAAAAATTCAGTTCTCAACTATATTTGGTGCCAGCCCGAATGAGTAATGACCTCTTAATGTGCACCCATAAAGATCTGCCATGAACCATGTTGTATCGTCGATAACGAATAATGAAAATTGTATTGAGAATATAATTGAGCTTACCTTGACCATGCGAAGAATCTCAGCACATTTTATCCGGACATTTTGAAATGGGCAATTTATACTGAGACGTAAAATGACTGGGAGATGCAATGTCACAAGGCTCAAATATTTATTGGCCTGAGCTTGTTGCCGTGGGCCGTCCAATGCATTGCCAAGATTCAACATCCTGCCCACGTCACCAGGTGTTACTTCGGGTCCCTCAATGACCCTACCACTCTTCGGGGACACATTATCATCTTGCGATAGTGGTCTCTTGATTTGTCCAACACTAAATTTTCTCTCATCATTATTACGCAAATAAAGTTCTTGCTTGGGATCGTGACTGCGAGATTTCATCTCATCGATGCGAGTTGCTTCATGGGGGTACTTCTGAATATCAATTCCCGATTTTTCCTCTGATGAAACAACAATACCTCCCAAATTCATATCTACTAATCCATCATCATCATTATCACCATTATCATCATCAACATCACATACACCAATCATATACTCATTTTCGAACCCATCAAGAGTATTGAAAACAACGCCATCTCTTGATTTCCGTAAGCAATAATCATCATCTATTTGACGTTCATCGTTGAAATCGAAAAAGTTCCTTCGATGTGATCCTTCGCCAGTTTTTGGAATTCCCTGTTCACTTCGTGAACGATGATTCGCATAACTTGTTTCAAAGTATCCGAAGTTACCCATGTTATCATCGAATTTGGGGCTTTTACCGTATATTCTCGTATCTGAATCAAGATCGTCATTCTCCAACTGCTTCGATTTCGCGCCTTTAATTTTCCCCATTCGATGTTTCACCTCCTCTTGAAATGAATCATTCAATTTCTCGGTAGACGAGCACGGGAACAATTTGCGCTCGCTCTCACTACTTGAACTAAATTTTGGTTCTGTATCCTTCAATTTAACGCTACAATTAACTATCCTCAGACCTGAACCATCATCCGATGATGTTGAACGTGCAATTTTTCCAGCCTTGTCACTACCATTCGACCAATACTGTCCTTCTATCGATGTGCCAAAATTAGATGCTTCATTACCAACCCGGCCATCTACATAATCAAAAGAACCAGACGGATATTTCTCTGAACTACCGAAACTGCTGTTGCGAGTAAATGGCGAATAATCATTGATACTTTGTGGAAAGAAACTTTCAATTTTGAATGTATTCGGTACACTGTGATGACTCTGATCGTAGCGATAATGCCGATTATTCTGATAATCATGATGATGATAATACTGATAGTCAACCGGCTTGGGCACGCTTTTTGTAGGCGATCTTTCAATACTCATGTCGTATCTATCAAAGAAAAACATTTAACTATTGTAAATCAAATTCGAAAAGTGAAGTAATACTCATTTGGGAAAGATAACTCACCTGCCGTCTTGGCCTTTGAATTTTCCGGTTGGTTCATCGCTTGATTTTTCCACCTCTGTGGCATCCTCCCACTGACTTGGACTTGCCACCCCACCAAGCCATCCCTCTACGGTGGTTCGCGCTGCAGCCAGAGCGATATTTCTTGCTGTCTCATCCCGAGCGCACAAGGGAGCGAGAAATCTGCTAACAATCTCGACCTCGTCGCCCTTCGTCGAGGCACCACTTCCAGATGAGCTATTCGGATCTTTGTACATACTTTTCTATTTGCCAATTTTCCCTTTCGTCTTCTTGTAAAAATCGTGACAATTCGCTCAAAGAATCAGGATCGTGACTAAGTGAAGGGCGAGTCACTCTCTAGTTTTATCCGTCAGTCTATCGATTCTTATCGCTTTTTCTCTCTATTTTTTTCAACTCTATCAGTAGTTTGCCCAATCAATATTTACAACCCCGATCAACGCGGTTCAACAAGAATTCATATATATTTTTTCCTCTATTCATTTATTTTCAGTTTCATTTCCTCTCCCCCCCAATATTTGAATACTTTGTCATGTTTGTTCTTCACATATACATATATTTACATTTTTGTGCAAACTTCATAGTTGCGTTCTTTCTTTCCTTTCACAAATACTTCTATAATTATGGTGTATTTCTCCACGATATTCATTAAGTTCTCCAAACCGTGCGCAGCGCGGAATTTTTTTTCTCTGTTTTTTAACTTTTTTCTTCGCTAGTATATTCTATGCATTGGAAAAATTGCGAGGCTCTGTGTAGGTTATCAATCTAGAGATTTCTCGAACTGATTTTGTGCATTTATATACAATATATTTGAAACAGTTGGTGAATCCGTAGTAACAAAGAGAGCAGGAATTATGGTTATAAACTTTCCATAATTATACAAATCATTCTTTTCCCTATATGCCATTCGATTTCATTTCTCGTGTTGGACGTTTCTTTTCTCCTCTTTTCTTTTTCCACCGCAAAATTGATCACCGTGGCTTTGCGTGTTGTTACCGCTGTTCAGTTGATAATTTTTCCGCTAGCGTGATAGTCGTCAAGTGAATTGGATGTGATTGCATCGAAGTAAAAAGGAAAAACAGAAAAAAAGGAAAGAATGATCGTTTGTTGTTGCTCAAGTAATCTGCCGATTGCAATGGCATACACACAACCTTTCGCCGTAAAAAAAGCCTTTTACGGTGTGTACGATAGCAGGCGAAGCGTTTCAAATACTAAACTAGAAACGAAACAGTGCAACGGTATAAAGCGAGCTCGGCAATCGTCAATCTCTTTCTTCTCCAGGGCACACGCGGTGATCAAGCAATCCTTGTTGAATCGCGGACGCTATTTTCTATCTCCACTCCAATATACATACACATTGACGGATATGTATATAAATATGAATTCGGAATAGAAATGTGGGGTACAAAATTGAAAGTTCCACCAACGACAACTTTGAATTCCGCTCCGAACCCACACCACTGTTCTGCGATATTACATCTTCGTCATACTGTTTAACGTGACGCTGTCCTTCCTGTCGAGTCTTCTATAAGTCCACTTTATCTTGCGACAAATTCCCTCGAATCCACCCGCTTTCTGAAACAACACCAAATAAGAACCCGATGAGCAAAAATTCTTTAAATTCACTCTCACACATTCATCAATACACAATCGAACGAGTCCACGTTCCAACACCACACTTCATCATATGTTCTAACAGATAATAAAATACTGAATGACATACTAATCAGTCAATTTACAGATACACATAAATAAATGAGAACACCCAATTGTGAAGATTAAATGTTATAAAAGTTAACAAAGTTAATTGCATACATCCGGAGAAAATCATTCGCGCGTGCGAGATATCTCACATCGACTTGTCCCACCTTGTGATGTTTACACCAAGTCAATACTGATTCTGTGGGCGCGCCTATTTGGTGAACCGAACCGGAACCCATCCGTACCGTCATTACCAACGCAATCATTAGGCGCCCCATGAGCGCAAAGCGAACTATATACATTAAAACAAATCGGGGCATTCTAATTTCTTCTGATGCTCATCTATCTGTATACCTATGTGCAGTAGATGCAATCTAAATTGTAATTGCGATTACAGTTATAATAAACCAGCAGGCATCTCCATATACGCTGTTGAACATACGCTGATTTGAAAGGATATATCCGTGAATAATTTCACTGCATTGGCATTTGAAGAAAAATGAACACAACCCCAGAAATAACTTGAGAGATATCCTGAACTAAACCATCATGAAGTATTGATCGAGAAGAATCTCATGCAATGAGAGTAGAATTAGAAAAATGACAGAATAACTCATAACGATATCACCAGCTTGTAATCTAGGAAAATCCATGTGTGGAAATGTTCCAGGATTCAAGAGCAAACCTATCGTATTTGATTTGAACTCATATCTATGAATAGATCACAATCGAAGGTGAAATCTGAAAAGAGGGCTGCCATTAGATGCTCTCTCCTTCAGCACAATGTTGAATGGATAGATAAAAAGTAACGGTGCGTGTTAGAGGTAACAAAATCGATAGACAAGAAAAGAAAAAAAAAGCAAGCTGGCACATAGATTCGTATTTTATACTGGTCACGAAAGCAATTGCTTCACAAAACCATCGCAAATGCCCCTGGCACGTTAAATATTCAACTGATCATCAATAGAGTGAACTACTGCCAGTTGCAGTTCATAAACGTATGTGTGAATAAATGAAAATTCTCAATCAGTAACCTTCACCCTCTAAAACCAAAATGGACATGTGGATAAACCAAATGAATTAGAGAAATGTTTTTTTGTTTGATTTTTTGTTATCAAGCAAACAGAATATCTAGAGGCTCATCGGGAATTCCGCGTCGCAGCAGATTTCACTTCCTTAAAATTGGTGAAGACTTGGGTATAGTTTACGCATAGTTCATCAACCTCTTCACACAGACTTCCAGTTGACAAAGATACGATGCGATATTATCATATAATTAAGAAAGAGCAAATGAGATCCAATCAAAACTTCAGAGACATTCAGTAATCAAATGAAAACGATATTAATGGTATTTACGACAAATATTTGTGTGGAATACAGAGGCATTGCGAAGCGAAAGCTCACCATAAACTTCGATAAACTGAAAACATTGATAACAAAGTTATACTACCATCAGAGCACATCTCTTTGACTTCAACTGATTTTCTCTAATTACATCATGGCTTCTCACAGAGAGCGAAAATTGATGCTAGATATATACAACAAGGACGTGGAATGATTTTCTATATATATTTACTCAAGAAAATTGGTACCTATTGAACCATGATTAGAGAGAAGATAGCAAATATTGGGCCGGAGCAGGCAAGTTTATGCAGGTGGCTTTCACAGGTTCCCCTTCACTTCTCTCTCTTGCAAATGTGATCGATAAGGTAACCGGCACTGCGTGTTCACTTTGTTAAGTAAAATAATTGAGTGCGGGAGTTAGAACATTCTTATGTGCATCCGTGTGCAGCTCTACCTCCTCATCACATATATGAACGTAGATATACAATGTAGCAAATGGTCTGAGTAAACATTATTTATATACACAAACGTTATATATTGGTATATAGCTATGTAATATCGGTGGGTCGTGCTTTATCGCCGAAGTCATCATTATTATGTCCCGCATATACCGTCATTGCTTCGCTGACATGAACACAAATTCCCTTGCGCACTCTACATTTCCCTTTCGAACTATTTCAACATTAATGGATTAAAATGTGATGCATTCCAAGTGAACTAAACTATAAAAAGTTATTGGGCGGCTGTATGATTTCGTTTCTCTTTCATTGAATTAGTAATTGAAAATTGTCACGAATGAAGCCTGAGCAAATGACTTCTCGTTAATATCAAGATCGTGAAGTCGTACAGTCCAATTGTGATTTCAGAATAACTTCAGTCTTTACTTTCGATGGAACTGATTGGATATCAGCGCATGGTGGATGACTATCATCCTCTTGGCTAAGCATGTGAAGATATTTTCATAAGTCACAAAGCTTAACAAGTTATCTAAGTGAAGTATAAAAGCGAGTAGAACTTGCGATGAGAGAAAACTGTAATTGGCATTTCGTAGAAGCACGCTCGTTAGTAACCGAGTAAACACGATCGCAAGGCGAGGTTTCATGGCGATCAAAGCGTGTCGGGATGGAACGGTATGCCTGACTGATCGTAGTAACTCCTCTATCTACCACTCGTTCCCAACCCTCCGTCCCACTCGTGATGAGAATCACCAAGAAATCTTTGTATTTCTAATAATATTTATTCGGTATTTATTCCCGGCACGTGTGCAATGATACGGAAGAATGAAGATTGAATTTATGTGTATATCATGGAGCGAAAAACAGGAACAAATATACTTTTCATATCATTCGGTACATCATCGAGGTGTAACAATTTTATTTCTCTTCAATACAGAATTTTGCAGAGGAAACTTTAGCGACCACGAATGTTGTATCCTTCAAGATGAGAAGAGAAGTTCTCTACTTTCACAGATTCAATTTTCACTTCAGAGTTCATCGCTTTCAAATAGAAGTGATGATTGAAGATGATTGATTGCGTAAATATACAAGAAAAAAATATTCATATTGGAAAAAGCTGTTGCAGTCGGTAAATATTCTGTGAATTCATTCCTCAGATCACTAAACCGCCATATAAATTAAACGAGAATATATAAATGACATTGGTGAGCAAATCCAGATGTTCAAATCTAAATGAGTGACATCGTAATTCAGTGCACCACCGATCTAGTTCTACTATATACATAACTTGGAACTTTCTCAGTTCAGTCATTCTCCAAATTACGTGGATTATCCTGGACTAAAATTGTAAGACAAATGAGATGATGCAACACCGCCATGTTTTTCGAGACCAACTTAATCCACTCCATTTATTCCACATTGAACTGAGAAATGTTCATTAATACATCTACTGTCATTGCTCAATAGGATAATCAACGTTCACTCAGGCCTAAAACATCTAATTCTACCAGAAACTTTCATCTCAAAATCCTCATTTCAAGGTGTGAAAAATATTCAAATCGTCTGAAGAAAAATATCCTCAAAATCTAACACATTTTTTTCAAAAGCAACCAATCGAACGAAAATTACTCATCTCATTTTCAGACTACAAGTAAATCCTTGCGCATCCAATTCATTATGTGCTGGAATGAACTGCAAACCATTCACATTTAAATATGACATTAAATAAAGTTACAGTTTGAATTCAATAATCTTCATTGATTTATTGATTACAATGACGTAAAAATGAAAGGGTTTTCATAACGTGCTGTATTAGTTGAAGGAGAAAGACAGACAATGGCACATTATTCGCACGTACAAAAACCCACTAACTGGAAGCGCTGCAACTGCGTCATGTTACATGAACGTTCGTGTATACCGATTATCAAGTTAATAAGAGAGAATAACATGTCTCATTACTCTTTCATACTATCGTCAATAAAACCATTAAAGTCTATTTATTTATTAATTATCAACATTACGTGTACATGCAATTTTCAATTTTATTTTCCACACGCTGGAGAATTGAATTATGCAATTATGAAGAATCGATATAAAGATGAAGTATCATTACAAAGTAAAATTTTACAATATCTCGTAAATAGCACAAGCTGAAAGAAGAATTCACCAGTGCATGAATTTCCCCAATAGACCTATGCGACCCCCTCAGTGCTTCCCTCAGCTTTACGTATACATATAACAACTTGTTATATATATAGATATAGAAATGTAACGATCTGGTAGTTTTCTCGTTACTCGCTTTGCCTACTCGACTGTTACTAGGCGGAGAAGGTCGAATAACCCCACGCGCCTCACCGACGTTGTCTCTCCCGCTTTGGGCGCAATTTTCAGCTTCTACCAATTTTTTTTTTTTTTTTTAACGATTTATCCGCCAACATTATGAACAGGATCCGAACTTTGTACTGGGATTTTCTCATTGAATTCCGAAGAACTGAAGTGAAATCTGTGCATTAAAAATGTATGGAAAATTTTAATGAAAAACTATAATAGAAATACATTCCCAATAGCTGATCTATCCATCTGTTCATGTGTTTCTTCAGATAATGAGAAAATAAATTCGATTTGCGTCAGCTCTTCGCGAAAATAAACTTCTCAACCCTCAAGACCGATCGAACTCAATCATTTCTGAAAAATTTTATGACAAGAATTTTCAAATGTATGAAATATTTTGCACATCAAAAAATATTTATTTCAGTTGTAATTTCATCAAATCTCCTCATATCTCCATTTTAGAATATTTTTCTATAGAATAAAACCATAATTAATGACTTGCCAATCCGATATCAAAGGGTTTTGGTTAAGTAATCACAAATAATTGTTATGTACAGTGATAAACATAGGACCATACATCATATAATCTATTCAGACACATTAATCCCTCATGATGCAGAGTGATGTAATGGTTTAGTTCGTGTACATACCCGTATACATGTATTGGTGTTACCTGGTACTCAGACCCACATGAATTATAGGGATTGATGTAGAATAGAAGACCATGAGACAATTTGGTTTCAATAAACCTCAAAGTATAAAACAATGATCGAAATAAATACGCCCATATAAATTGATGGAAGAACCCATTAAAAAACATACAAATTCAACCCTGTATTATTTAACAAACGTCTATATTCCGTTCGCAAATTGGTTTTTCATGAATGCATTGATGATCAATTTAATTATACACAATAAATATTTGTACACGATAAATATATTGGCAATTGAGATGAGGAAATAGAGAGTCAATTTAGTGAATGAATCGGGATGAAACGATCCAGAGCCGTTTTACCAATGATTTATCCATACATTGACGGTTTTAGCACAACTCTGACATTGACGTAAAATAAACGCAAATCACCTTTTCGTTCGCTAAACCGGAACCTGGCAACCGTCGATTGGCTACGCATGAGTATGTATAGCTTCTATTACACCTACATCCACCTATGGCTATGTAAATACGTACATATGTTTATAAGCATATATGTGTATGCGTGCGCATGAACAAGCACATACACAAATAGTCTGCGCTATCGCATTGATTTTGACTGATACCGAGAAGCCATTCACTACTGAACACAGTGAGATTGTCAATGTTGAATATGGATATTGTAAAATTGTTTCTATGATTGTGTTCGATATTTAAACAAAAAAATGTGTATGAAACAAAGCCGTTTATAATTGCTCGACTTTTCACGTATGTCAATTCATGTCAGTGTGAAAATAAAATTTACACAATGAATCTATTTTTGTCCATCTTCATTTTCCCGATTTTTGTTTGTCTCTTTCTCTCTTTCAGTAGTAGGATTTGGTTGATAGTAGATAAATACATAAAAATAGTGAATTTATGGATTCAATTGTTCCACTCTGGAGTATCAACTCGACTATGAATTGGTTGGTTATGCGACTGCCTTTCTGATATGCTGCCACATAACATTTGCTGCACAGTATTACATTCGTATGGATCGTTTGAACTGTACTATTTTGGTTTCATGATGAAACAGTATTTACAACGCACAAGAGATTTGATTGTGAATGAACATGTGAATGTAAGCAAAATGTTGAATTATGCATAGTCATTATAGACAGATGAATTTGCTGATTCTGTTTATATTCATGTAAAACTTGATTGAATTTTCTGCAATGGATATATTGAATGTATGAAACATCACCTGAATATAAATACATTCAGCTGATAAAGAATAACGTCAAGTGATAGACAGTAACTGTGTGGAATTCTTGATAAGTATGTGAAAGGGCATTCATCATGCTCGTTTATACTGAATATTTTTTACATGTAGTATCATGTTTATGTAATGACAGTAAATAAACTGTATGAGCATTGTGACACGACAATTGTTGTGATAGTAAGAAAATAACTATAAAATATGAACAAACATTTGGGAGATGATGTTAATGACTTTGTTAACGTCTAAAATAATAATTTACTCATTTCAAAACAGAATGAAAATGAACTATGCTAATTGCACGTTCGATCCTGCACTGGAGGACGCAGTAGAATCAATATGTCATTCTCTACAATTTATCACCGAAACATCAAGGTAAATGTCAAATTAAAAAATGCCTGTGTAAATTTTCTGTCTCCATGAAAATCCACACATATACATAACATATCCACACATTTACAATCAAACACAATAATTTCGGTCTTATCATAAAATTGAGATGTCAAATTTTACAGTACAACAACAATTTTCTGCAACTCTCGCAAGAAAACTGATGTACATTCGATATTACTTTCAAAAAAACTTCGCTGTAATGTGTGGCAACAACATATTGATGTATCAGTTTCGAGTTTATGTATGTTTTTTCCATGAACAATGCCATGAAAAAAAAATCGATAGATTCTACGCGAATAATTTTCTTTTGTGTGCCAAAAAGCGAGCTACATTTCAATAAATGTAAACCAGTATTGAGAACAAATAATAAAAATATCAGAGCGTTTCTAGCTTTTGCGTCTAGAAATAGAATAATTTATTAAGAGAACCATCTCGTACATTTCATCCTGTCACTCCATTTGGTTGTGACCATTTCTCTACATCTTAAAATATCTTCATATGAATAAATGTTATGAAATATCCATATGAAAATCAATAATAATAACTGATGTAATTGTTTGAATACCTGGGGCACTCACGCGTTTTGAATTTTTATAAATTTCTAATATTTTGCATAAATAACGTGATAGTGTGGCACGCGTGTCGTTGCTAATTTACACTTCCATGAATGTCAATGAATCAAATGAGAAACCCGAAGACAATGAGCTATTGCACGCCTTCCATACAAACACATCGCAATCAGTACCTATCCATCTTACTCTTCTCACTCCCCTCTCCCTTTTCCCCCCATTCTCACTTGTAAACTGTGGTCGCGGCCAACATCGCGACCAACATTGCACATGCATGCAATATATAAACGATTCACCGCCTAGTTATATAGACGTCCGCGCCCCGTTACAATAATCACACATTGCAGTTTAACAAAGAGTTATCAACATTACGACAAAGATTCAAGGAAGCCCACACACATACACACATATACATCCAACGTTTATTTGCAGAATTAAATAAAAAGAAAAGTCAAACAACAAAAAGAACTTCACACAAATTACACATAATCGTGTAATGTTCACTGAGTAACGATGTACGCCGTACAATTTTGCTCATCACATTTAAAAAAAATTTTCTGCTATTTCCCACATAAAATCATCATTTTGATGATTGCAAATTCAAAAGGGGAATTGAATAATTATGAATGAATTTACAGAAATTCAATTGTCACTAATTTTCCACATGAGTATCTATCAGACAATTATTGAACTTTGTATGGTCGAATTCACATTCATCAATATTTGCTATTCAATTTCATATTAATGATTTGCGCAATGACCCAAGTGTTTTACATTAGCAAATACATACGAACATGAATATATGCCCACCATTTCATCCTGTCACAATCCGCAATTGGTTCAACTTCATTCTCTGTCGTTGATCCTCTTCTCTTTATGCTAATTCAATAACACTTCTGGATAGTATGGGAATTCTAAGTCCCAATGATAACTTCTAACAAGATTCGACTGCACTACAGTGAAATCTTCATAACCTCACTCGAGTCTCTGGCAACGTGTTATGAAGGTGCACTCCTCCTCTACAGGAGGCGGCGACTCAAATGAAATAACAGATACCTCTCTCTATTCATCCTCACTTTGTGACACTCACACTCAACCTGCTTTCGAGACAAATCGTTATGCAGAATTAATAAATAATACAGTGAACATTATTCGTAACAATTTTTGGTTATAAATGGTGTCTACGATTATGGACATTAATACAGGGCAAATCAATTTTGTGATACATGAAGACATCAACCGTCGTCACATATAAGTAAAAATAATTCAAATTGCGACGATTTTGAGTAAAATATCCACGAAAAACACTCCGTACATCCACAAAATTTTATCAAATTGAAGTCCCACCTGATGAAAATGTCACATCATCTTATAAATATTAGCGACAAATTTTCCTAATTCCAACTCGACACAACGCACGTTTGTGAATATCACAACAAAAAAATTTGCTACGCATCCTCATTCTATCGTTCAACTGTATTGCAACCTTATTCCATCCTTACATCGAGAGAAATGGAAAAAAAAAACGAGGAATATGAAACATAAAAATTTTATACTGCTGATATTTACCCAGTTCCGATCAATTTTATTCAATTACCTATTTATTCACATCGTAGAATAATTTCTTCATATATATACACACACACACAACTAAATATTTTTCTTTTTGATGTCGTGGGAGAAACGGTAGTCGCGTGAGCCTGTTCATCGGTCACAAGGAGTGGGCTTCCCATATAATATATATAAACACATATCAATGTATACATGTGAGCCATTTAATTGCAATCGTGCAAGACTATGATGCATAGGCCATCTCTTATATCTCAACTTGGAGCTTACCTTTAAATATATACATACACACTTATTCATTTATATATAAGTAAACACTTTCGTGTTCGTGTGTGCATGCACATTCGTGTTTATGTGGGATCTGTGTACGGCACATGAGGGTACGCTGCACCAAGATCTCATGTAAATCACTCCGGGACATAATGGCCACTGCCTATTGACTCAAACACAACGTGCATCTATTAACAATAATGCGTTCCATGTCTATAGATGTAATTCATGAGTGGAATGCTTCGTTTATGTTAGTATTAAACTCATTTCAACGTTCAGAGAAATGGCGGGAGTGAGAGAGCCATTGTAAATAAATTTACATTTTTAATGTAATGTTTTTCAATCTATTCATGTTGAAAGAATAGTTGAAAGTGAATTGTCAACTATTTTCTTGCAATGTCGAAGGTTACATGAAAATGGATATCAACATGTTCATTGTCATTTATCATACACCGATATGACACCTCATTAATGATATTCGCACTGGAAAAATGTTTGCATTACGATAATTAAATTATTTTTATTCATAATAAATTCACCAGACTTGACAAATTTGTCGAAACAAAACGAAAAATAATTATCTCTCCTAAATCTGATAATAATAATTGTTATTAATTATAAATTGTGGAAAATATTTTTTCAATTAATTCAATTACTTCCATCGTATTCATTCACAAAATATACGACCCATGGTCGAGTTGCTCAGATGCCTCGCGAGATAATGAACAAAATGCTTTTCCATAATAAAAAAACGAGAAAAGAAAAAATGAAGAAATAATCAATCAAAAATGTATAACGTTAATTAGATTTAATTATTCAGTTATATATACATAATGAGTATAACAATAGAATAGTGATTTCCACGGCTTAATTCTCTTCTCTACCATTGCCCCCATAGAGTCACACCCTGTATAATATACAAGTTCATACACGTCCTGTTACATATACATAGAATTATGTAGATATTTATGTACATTCAGGACTAATGTTCCACCTGCAACTAACTGATGCAAGAGCGGGAATGTGAGAGGGTGGGCTAGAGAGAGCGTGGAAGGAGAATGTTTTGTCTTGGGAGATTGCACCTCACGCGATATTCCACTTCGTTAAATGACGACCATGTATATGTGTACAATATAAAGAAACGAATGAAGCCATGAGTAATTATAGCTTTGAGCTATTTCAGTTATTATGTACATAACATACGCTCAATTGTTCCTCAATAGTAATGAAAACATTCAACGTAGAATTTCAAGTAGAATCGAAATTGAATTGCGAATAATCAAATACACAGCGGTAATGACTAACATCAACACAACAACCATAACAATTTTCCAAACACTACCACAAATATTTACAGATATTTTCACTGTAATTTTTTCACAATATCCACAGAAAATTTCCAGCCAATGTCATCATTGGATTGTCAAAAATAACAGAACTCCTCCAAATTTTCCAACAAATTTCAATAAACTCTCCAAAATATTTCAGAAAATCCAATTCATAGACAAACTCGCGATTTATTTTTATTCGTTTTACGTTGCAACACCCGAATATGATTTTGTAGCGACACATCCAAATGCTCGTGATATATCCAGGTTTTCGAACTCATTGGAGATATATATTGAGTGCAAAGTATTTTTCCACCCATTATTATTTCATTCTCTCACATTGTATATGTGCAATATATATTAAATACGAGTATGATGTAGTATAGGTATGTACTCGGGTTAATAATACTCCTTGAGACGAGACGTCACTTGAACTTTCACTCTATATCTCCTTTTCTCATCCTTCTATTCGTGATCCAAGTGCACTCTCGCACAATCAACCAAACTAACTGTGATATATATATAAAATCTATTATATTAAATATAGGTAATCCCACCTTAACTTCAGCCTCTGGCGCACACACACATGTTCACAAATTCAATTCAATACCGTCAACTCCAATCGCGAATTTTGATCCATTGAAACGAGTCATTCATCGTTCTTGTTGTTTTACAAGTACCAAAATTCAATTTTTTTTTTCTATGATTCTAATGATGACGTGTGCGTTACTGTCCGTTACGTGTGTAGGTATTTTACTGAAGGTTACAAATCAGAATACTTTGTACAATAAATGGTCTAGCGACAGCCCCTTTATCATATTTCATCGCACCTATGCAATAAATCGCCATATATTTATCTATCAATCTCATCGCTTGCAAGCTGTTTAACTTCCGTGCGACATTGTCATATCCATCAGAGAATTTATACACATATAGATGTAATAATAACTTTATCGATACATGGATATACACAGGGACATCAGTTCGCACAATTTAACCTTTAGTGTACAACGGCAACGGTCACACTGCAGCCCCCTCTTTTAATAGCCAAATGATGATCTGTGATAAAACACGAAGGTCCAATATTTATCTTCCCATTTGTGCATTATGAGAATTGGAACCTTTTCTCATTCGCATCAATAGCAAATGTCGATTGTTTAATACTTCGTTTGATTATTTATTTCTACAGTGAAATCAAGATGGAAGAGAATGAATTTTGCACAATTAACGTACCTACCATGACTAAATAAATTGAATTTCATGATTATTTTCTCATACAATTCGAAAATGAAAAATCAAAGATTCGTCCAATTTTCTGCCAAGTAATAAACTCCAATGGCATAATATTCCATGAATATTATAACCAACGCACAGTTTCCATCATGACCGTAACATGAAAGCGGAAAAAATGAAAAAAAAAAGTTGATTCATTTATCATTTGAACTTTTTTTGCAAAACTTGCGAATGAGATTACATTTTATCCCACGGGTTCCACTACTCTTCGCGTCCCACACGTCAGTAATAATAAACAAAGCCACTCATCGACACGTACACGTGTAAAAATATACACACACCTATATATAACACATTTATTGGAGACTCGGGTTGGATTATTAGAAAGTTTGCGTGGAAAGGCGACAGAAGTTCGACGTGGAAATATAAACGGAATGCTATTACGAAAGTTAGTAGCCCGAGGGAAATGGCGCGCGCGATGCTTGCAAAAGGACTCGCCTTTTCTCGTAAATCTCTCTGCTTCTCTTTATTCTACCTTTCATTCTTCTCATCCTATCTTTATCTCTCTGGTTTGCCTCCTCGTAGACAATACTTGTATAGTGAATTGTCTATGCCAGGTGGCTCCGTCCGCGCATCTGTGAGAACACCAACATTGATATACATATGTACATGTTGTATACTTATATGCTTATGCATATACACGAGGAATATCCAACTCTACTTTTACTGCTACCAGTCGCGACCCCAAACGCGCCTTAAGTATATACTCCCTCGTTGTTGCTGCTCCCAACTGTCTTTTACTACTTTCTTATACCGGAGTTTTGCTTACTAGACTGACGTTCAACAATATCGCACGTACTGGTCGCTTTTCTCTGTCATGTGAATCGCGTTTTTCTCTGCTCGTATTTTTCTTTTATTTCTCTACTGTCTTGTCACAACATTCAGATCGATACGATGAATTTATTGAAGTTAAACGCACGAGGTTTATATTAAATTGATGGAAAACCGTTGAATGAGTTTGGAATTTATTTTATATGAAGAGGTGAAAGAAAATCATTTGACGTAGTTGAATATATTTGAAGAGGGATTGGAGAGATATTTTATCCTTTGATGTTTTATAAAGTGATATTGAGTTGAGAAATACTTCTTGGCATGTCTGTGATTATTTTTCAAGAAATATTAAATTAAGAGAGTGATTTTATGCAGTCGCGAAAACGGAAGAGGAAATTACTTTTGGGTGTTAATCTCCACCGATGCATTCAATTTAAAATAAAGTTCGTTGAAATAGTTTTGAGATTAAATATTAAAATCTGAATGAATCTCGAACACCTTTTCGAATACGAAACAAAATTAAAGAACCCCGTGGTTGTTAATTTTTCATCAATTGTGATAAACGAAATAATTTCATTCAGATGAATAATTAATTCTCCTACGAACACTCATGCAATTAGCTTTTATATTCTGACCTATATTTTTTTCATTTTTTCTAATATTTCTTCAACCAATGAAATAAACATTTTCCCAACTCACAGGATTTGTGTCACGGATCCATAAACTATTCAACCGTATCAATTTTATGATAAATTCATAACCGCGACAAATTATCCAAACGCTAAATTGAATATGAATACAAGAGAAAAGAAAAAGCGAAAATTATCATTTAAGAACTGTAAATCTATTTTTCCACTGTGTTTTTTGCGATCAGTAAACTGGATACGACCACAAATACATTTCAGAATACTCACTTGTATTAAGATAGTAAAAACTTGATAGCAAAGTGTTGAATAAGTATGAAATAAAAGAAAAAAATTTTATATAAAAGTGATAAGAAGAAAGAAAAAATTATTCAAGAATTAATTATAATATTATTCTTCCTTCAACTAAATAAAATAGAATGATATGTGGGGTCGTCGGTCTCGGTAGTGTATAAAGCCGGAAAGATTACGGATAGACATGCGCGTGCATTTATACATACCGGTTAAATTAGGGTAATTTGTTTGGCCACGACTTTTATTTGCTTGTATGCGTGCAGCTTGCCCACAGCAGCAGTAACATAGAATAGAAGCAGTTGCAACATATCTGATTAATCCGTAGTGCATTACGTATGTGCTATATACGATGTGCAAAAACTCTTCAAGGTGAAAAAAAAAAAAAAAAAGAATGAAAAACATTATACAAGAGCAACTTGATGAAAACGTTTACTCCTCACTTTCTATGTTATTCTCTTCTACCATTATTATTGCCATTATTTTTTTGCTTCTCATATTTTTTCTTTCATGTTTTTTTTCTACACTTTGTTTCATCTACAGTGTAGAATATCTCTGTCGTTTACCCGCGATTGTATTTGCCCTTGCATCGTGAAACAGATATACCTTCAAGTTTCGAATTTCATGATTATTTCTATCTGGAATATTCCATACCAACACGCCCGCGAGCCACAGTATGAAATTCATACATACAAATATAAGTTTATGTATGAGGTGTCATATGTTCTGAAATTGATAAATAAAAATTTTATTAAGGAATATGATGTTGCAATATGATGTTTAATAAAATGGACCCGTCTTGTTCTTTCCTTCTGTTTGATTCATTCTTCGTGTAAACGAATAAAGTAAACCTCACAATCACACGTCATATTATGAAAATAGTTCTTCGAACGACTCTCTATGATAGTTTTTGACTGAGAAAAAATGATTTGAAGTGGTGGATTTGTGCACCAAAATCGATTTCCAAAGGGTTACAAAATTCACAACTCAAATTCGTTTTTTCTCAACCAAAAATGGTCGTAGAAAGTCGCTCGAAGAAACAAATTCATCAGAAAGACGAGCACTATCCAACGCAGATGCAAACACTGTGTTTTTCCCAACCGTCTAGGAAGTAACCTCCTGAGCTAGCAGGAGCAGTGTTTGCTGTTGCGTTGCATAGTGCTCGTCTTCCCCAGTCATTCGAGGATCCGTTTTTTCAGCTATCTCGAAAATCGAGCTAGTAGATAGCTCGAGAAAAACGCATTATTTTGCTCTGTTCACTCACATGCACATTCCGGTACACATCTACATTTGCTAAAACTCTTTATATCCTAATAACATCGAAATACCTGAAAACTCTCTCGCATGACCTCATTCATAAAAATGTCGGAACCCTCAAATGGATTAAATTAACTCCACCGCAGAATTTTTTCAATAATCGGATATTATCACTAAATGCATAATTTTCTCTAATGTATAAATGGAAGTGTCGTATATAGAAATACCTCAGAAATATTTGGTGCAAAAACGGTGCGAGTCATACTCGAAGCACTGTAAAGCGTACTCGCACGCAACATAAATAAATATAGATTCATACATATAGTTGTGCCTGTCTCACTGTGTATAGCTAGATCATTCATGTACATATGTTTCTATGTATTCTGCATACAACACGCAAGGGAGCGAAATTTAGTGGAATATCACCCTAGGTAAATAGTTGCTATGATAAACAGTGCGAGTATAGTGGAATGGTAAATAGCGAGTAAATAGCGCAAGCATCCGGTTAGGATAAACGTACAGAGAGCGAGGACACGTCTAGGACGCATCAACACAACCCCTCAATTATATATATAACATCTTGTATATCTGCAGATAGTGTGAGAGTTGTGAATTTGTGAGATGCCACAATGGAAGAGATAAATGACAAAGCGATAGCTGAATTCTCTACCTTGATATTCTCCAGTAATATACAGTTAACAGTTAACATCACTAGACAATGTTACGTCAACTTATTGATGTTGCTATAGAGAGAAATGTGTTGTATATTTATTGCAGAGACTTCTCATAATTTTAATGGGAAATGTTTCCAAGAAAACTGAAATATCCGGAGTAGAATTTCTGTAAACTCAATTTGTCTATGGTATTGAAACATAGTTTCGTGTTGGTTCCATTGTTAGTCGATTACTCAGCGCTTTTCCGCCAGGATTCACCAGTTAACGATTACAATCGGTCAATTAGACTCGAAGATATACACAAAGGAAGTTGTAAAAACCTACTTTTTTTTAGTATCTGTTATTATGAGAAAACTAAAAAGATTGAAATATTCTAGCGATATTTAATTCCCCGACGATTTATATAACGTTATTTTTTATTTCTCTTATATCAAAAATATTTTCTCATAGTGAGTGCATTCAATTGAAACAACTGTGTGAATTGGAAAATTCAAACAATTGTTACAGTGCAAACTATTGTCAAATTGTTCGACGAAAATTTCTCAATATTTCACACTGTACTTTGTTCATGTCAGCATTATGCAACATCAAAGCTGTTTACATACATATTTTTGCGCTATAAACGCGCATTTGCGACTGAGGGGGTGTGAGAAAACTGAGGAGAGGGAGTTGAATGTACATACAAGGAATTGAACAATTGTTCGATCATTATCGGGCGTGACGACTAATAAATATTCAATGAGAGGACTCGTATATCCGTGAATATGCATTCAGTGAGATAACAGCCAAATGTGAATACCTTCTATACCATTTATAACATATATATGTACTATATGCATATACATATGTTTATGAACATGTATACATATGTGCAAGCGCGTTGTATTCAGGAAACTGTTTTAATGGCAGTCGGGATATGAAGGGAAACCGGGAAAGAAGATAAACAACAAGAGAGACAGGCAAACGGAAACTAAAAAATATATATGGATGTATATATATATAAGAGGCGTGTATACACGTCGACCCAGGAATAACCGTAAATCATGAATTACCGGAGATGGAACTGGAAAATACGAAAAAAAAAAAAATTATATCCATACGTATATACACATACGACATATGCCCTAGCACATACTTGCAATGTACTTGTACGTATACGAGAATTACTAAATTTTTTCATGAATTGTGAGCTTCCAAGATTATTAACTATGAAAATGTTCTTGTTCATTTTGTTATTTATGATGTACTTTGTGGAGAATATTTCTGTCGAGAAAAACAAGATAAATGACCAGTACGAATTCCATCCTGTGGAATTTGGTTGATCTAGTGGAATTTACTTTGTTATTCATTCAATTCAGAATGTAAATTACGAATTTGAATGTACGACAAGGAAAATATTTGCCAATGGATATATTTTTTTATGGCAAATTTATACACGACGTTTAAAAGTTTTTGTCTGTTTCAGTAAAAAGATGAGTATGTTATGGAATCTACGAATGTTTGTTGATGTTTGTTTATCAATATATTATTCTACATATCGTACGTCATATGTCTTAATTGTTTCCATTTGAACTAACAACATATATTATACTTCCATTGCAGTGACCTCAAAAAGCATTTTCGTGGAATCAATAATTTTTTTTCAAATACAACCGTTTATCCGTGTAATTACAATTCCCAGAGTATAAAAAATGAAGGTGAACATTAAAGATTTTTCCAGTGTCACTCGATACTCAAGAATCAATTTGTTTTACAATATTTGCGATAGTGAAAGAAAAAAATTATAAAAACCACGGAAATGATGTAGTGACAGTAATTATCATACTGCAGTTATGAAATAAAATATTTATTATAAAATTTTTGTGAAACTCAGGAATTGATCACAATCGAAGACGTCAGACACATAATCTCATGGATATTTGTTACTTGCATGAATTAATACGTTAATTTTTCCGATGTTGCAACAATGCAACGGTGTAATTGCGAAGGATGAAATTTATATGGCGTTTCAGTGTAGGCTTTCATGCAACAATTTTACAATTTTTCTCATCACTTTCCATATGTAATTCAAGACTAATTATCAATATATCTGATTGCAAACCTCTAACCTTAGAAATATAATTCACATTAATACTGTCTTTATCGTGATTGCAAATAATAATAATGATGATTGGATGATAAATAAAACTATTCGATGCGCTTCACAGGCATTGATTATTTACTATTGAATGGCAATTTTACGATACCGACAAGGAAAAGACAAACTTTGATAGCTCTGCACAAGATTCTCTATACTCTCTATTTACAAACATGGTAAATATTGAATTTTCATTATCTATGAACAGTTCAAATTTCGATGCTGTGTATGATAGAAAAAAAAACATGAACGTTGAAGAATAAAAAAAAAATAAATCGCCTTAGATTGAAATAAATTATGATCTTTGACGTGTTTCATTCGTGAAACATCTGGCAAACGTTCAATTTTATCAAAAGTAGATATATACGCAAATATATAATAAACATCAATGATGTCCTTCTACATTCAGTGATCTCTGAATGATCTCATAGTTGAACTAACTTGAACATAAAATAGCACGAAAAATATTGAAAAAATTACATCCACACTCGATTGCGAAATTCTCCTTTTTCTCAGTTGGCATTTTGATACCACCATTGGCCTATCCTCTATTAAACGAATATTGAGTTATTTGCAATTTGTCAAAATGACCAATCGATCAGTTAAATTTAACTCGTTCGATACTTTATAGTGCAAAAAAATAAGACACAAGCCTACATAGATATACAAAAGTGAATCTATTATTATTATAGTACACTGTAAGTAAAATGTAACTGTCTACTTGCGGTTGACGTATGTTCAACCAACGACGTTCAAATCCCACGAAAGCAAACAATCCACATAGACAATATTCATAATAAAAAATTCACTTGTAATAAATTTTTAATGTCGTGATATGAGTCAATGGTCCGAACGATCAATTCCAAACCAGCTCAGTGCTCTCAAATTATATATTTCCACAATTCCCTCCTGTCCAGATCCTTTGAATAATAAATAGAATAGAGAAGTTCAAATTGCGACTCCATTGTTTGCCTCGTGCACGATTATGAAAGTCGCGCATCACAATTCAATACACGTAAGCAAAATCTAGCCGCGCGATCATTGTACTGAATTATTCAGTTGATGATATATAGTGAGTGACCAATACGATTGCCCATTTTTGTCGCCTAAAACAAACTCAGTCTGACATAAAACGTATCGATAAATATTTTAAAAATTAAAGTTATTCAACATGCATAATGTATTTAACATGATATCTTTGATGTTTAGAATGAAGTTAAAAACAATGTGAATGACCTATTCGCAATTGGAAATTGATGAAATATCATTCTTCATCAAAATCAATAATGCATTCGCCATCAGATTTAATTATAAATTTCTCAATAGAATTTTTTAGTCTACCTCTGCATCGAAAAAAAAATAATGATTGTCTTTAGACACAAAGTCTATTGAATATTGATCCCAATATTAATCTAAATCATTTCCCATTGAAATGTTTCTTCATCGTGATTGAATTGGATTGTCTGATTTCGATGCCAATTATTTTTTTCATGACTGCATAAATGTTTGAATAATTCATTGGCATGTACAAAAAAAAACTATGTGACGACGTCTGCCTATGTAGTTGATGAACCTCACAATGATACAACAGTTCTTGCATCAATTTGTATTTATTTTCTATTTGTCCCATTCCTTTCTTTTTTCGTTTTTCCATTTGCCATGTTATTCTTCAAGTATCAAAAGCCAAATGAATGAGTGAGCGCCCGTCGCATCACACGCCCAGAGGCATTGTAGAGAAAGTCACGACTCCACGAGCATAAGCGAATACGTGCCGAGCACAAAATAGTCGCGAGTCACTCACACAAACATTGTGTACATATGTGTGTTTGCCTACGTGTATGATATTTTAGCATAGGAACCAAACAACACAACGAGCCAACACAGATCTCAACTCAGTCGTCTGCCATACTACCCAACAACACTAGAACTATCTCATTCATATGGGAATAACTTTGACACTTGTGTAGATATGTACAAGGATGTGAGACGAAGAAGAAGGAACACGCACACAAAACACACACAAATGCCAAGCAGCATGCGCAACATATGTACAATCCTCTCGAAAGCGGCTTGTATAATAAAAAAGAAAAACAAGCGAATAGAATAAACACAAATGTGCTATAAGGAGAATAAAAACTGGACATGAAATAAATAAAGATGAGAAAAGGAAAAACAAAAATATTATCATTGACTAAATATTATTTTTATGTGATAGCGAAATTTGATATTTCCTTCTCTCTATCGCCATTAGGATCATTGATAATTACAATTCATAAATTATAAGTTTGTAATGTGCTCCCAGGGAACAAAAAATAAGAAACATGAATTATTTGGTAGTATTACACGATTCCATATGACTTTGTTGAATGAATTATGACTGCGCTCACTTTGTACGCCTCAGGTCGTTCATATATAATATGTTGTCTATATGAAGTGAGAAGAGAGAGAATGAGTGAGGGGCAGAAAAAAAGCGACTGTTCCCCAAGAGCAAACGAGTTCAGTGACGTGAATTTTGTTTACGAAAATTTTACACGACCTTCGACCGCCATTCCTATTTGCCCTGCGGATATTCATGTAGGCGTTTCGATGCATGCGATGACAACAGCAATTATTACGTACTACTACTATCACCACCACCACAAACTCTATCGCATAAATATCAAGAGTGAATATTCGAAAATTCTCCATATGAAATGATATTTGACCTGTAATGCAAAGCGATACTTTATGTTGATAAATAATGAATTAACATCGTATGAAGAATATTTCAATAAATATTTTCTCCCTCGTTTATTACATTCATCGCAAATTATAATACACATGTATTGTAATTTGTTCATAATTCAACCGAAAAGTAATTAATAAAAATATATATTGACAGCTATTTGTAATTTACAGGTGTCGTGAATTGTTTCTTCTCTCTTTCCGTGATAAATTGATGATAAATTTATTCATAAAATCAATTTAACCTCAATTCCGTCACGAATATAAACAAATGACTTATGATGATGATTGCAAAAATGACATCCACATGTCAGCACGAAGAGAAAAAAAAATGGTAAGAAATAAAATGTGAATATTTTTGATATAGAAGAAAAAACACTAAGGTAGATTATGGCAATCAAAAGCGACGATGCACGATAACGTCATTATTCATTATCAATACGATTTGAACGTACACATTGGAATGTCGAGGAGGTCAGTTACACGAAGATATCGACGTAGTGTTTGAGTCGATTGTATATTGCAACCACTCTGCATAACTGTACGTGTTCTTCCACTGTGTTTGTTCTATTCAATATCATATTTTGATTACAAAAAAATTTTATAACACCAGATAAAAACATTGTAGATAACAACGATAATCACTGCGTTAAACATTTGCTCAAATTTAAATTTTCTCTTACATCCACGTGCTCAAAATCTTCCTTACAATTCTATCTACTCGTTGCTATATTTAAAGCGCACAGAAATATTCAAATCTTTGACAAGGTCCATTTTGCTCTACTTTTCTTCATGGATATAAATGTACGAAGTGTCAGGTCAACATTTCCATGTGTAACTATTCATAATAAAGTACCTACATTCGTTTGCAATGCACGACAGCACTGTTGCTAGACGGCAATGTTTGCAAGTGCGGTTTCATCATCAGGTTCTTTATCAATTCAATAAAATACTTTTATTCCCAATATTTTTCTTTCATTAAATATAAACGCGGAAAGTGACAATTTCGATTTTATTTATAATCTACTGTAAAGTGACATAACTACCTGGGATCAAAGTATTCAGAAGGCGTATGATACTTTGAAATAAATAAAAATGTTAATGACTGTATATATGACACTGTTTGTAGCGATTGGAAATTCAGAAATAGAGTTGACGAGGTTCTTTCCATATGCATAGCACAGCATACCATATTGACATTGAACATTAGAGTCTATTATTCAAACCGATATGTGACATTATTATTGAACATGTTGATGGAGAAAAAAAAACATTTTTCCTCATCTTCATATTTATGTAGACATTATTTTTCTTTTTCAGCTACAACTGGGAAAGAGCAGTTGACATACTTTCGTAATGCATCAAATGGACCGCGAATAAAAATATAGAAGGGAGAGAAAATAAACACAACAAAGATAATGCATACCAAAATATTAATGGCAACATTGTTGCAGTTGTGTTTAGTTGAAAATTTCATTATAATTTTATTTCATACTCAATTGCATAACTTGAAGTTGGAATTAGACAGAAAACAAGCATAAAAAGAAACAAAATGTTAAATAATAATGATAATAATAATAAAATATGTATTAAACTGGAAGGTTAATTCTTGCGCACGGGTTTTTAATCGGTGGCATTCACGCGATTCGATAAAACCACAAAGAGTGCGCACGGAATTTTATAAATTTGCTGTTGGCCGACAACGACGGTAGCAACAGTGGCAGCGGCATTTATATGTGCGAGGGAGAAATGAGGGAATAATAAAAGAATGAAATAATAGTGTTGAAGATCGCGTGAGGGCTGTACAGGTCGAGACCAAGCGCGTATGAGGTACCAGCCACCACTAGGAAACATTGGAAATATGCCAATAAATGATTATATAAAAGTATAATATCCGATATGTGAGATGAACGATCAATGATTCGATACCTAAGTTGATATTCAGAAGTGATATATAAATTTATTGAACACACGATATTATTTTTATGTCCAATTTAATTTTCCTCGAAGTCACTGCATTCATTTCAATTGTACCGAATTCATTAATCGAATAGGGATTAAAGCTGCACGATTGAAGTACGCTATGAAATCGCGATTTATTACGCTCTATCCAAGGGTGCTTGGTACTATTTAATCATCGGTGAGTTATTAATTTCTCACCAAAAAGTCTCTTTCTAAAAATCTATTTTTATTTCTATCGCGAATAACAATCAATTCAACTGTTTTGACATTGCGTGAACACAATGGACATGATACAAGAAATATATTTCTCTTCTAATAAAAGAAATCATAAAATTATCATTCGTGCATACTTGGAAATTAACACGAAGACATAATTGAAATGTTAAATAAAATGTAACATTTTATTTAACACGAATCAATTCCCAGAGCGACAAACAGAATTCCCGTTATACGACAAATTAAACCAGGACACACAGGAGGACAATTAATACTGTCATGTCCAACGCTGACACGTTCAATTGACGGGCGTGTACACCAATACAGTTGAGGGTAATGAAAAAGAGTGAATAAAAAAGAAGGATGAAGAAAAAAGCGCAGCCGTTACACTAATCATATTATTTAATTTGACGTGAAGTTGCGATGACAGTGATTCCATACAGCATTCATTCTCCTCTTTACCATTGTTTTTTTTTACCTCTCTACTTGGAATACACCCTCTGTCTCCCACCTGTCCACCACCCAATCCAACCTTTTCTACTATACTCTCCCAGTTGAACTCGTCGACGCGTGACTTTCGCGCGAAACGTCAGAGCAACTCAACCAAGTGTGACGATGCACAGCAGTGGCACGAAATCGAATTGAATTGACCGAGAGAAACTCGGAGATTTTTCTATAAACGACGAGTGTCAACCAAATGTACAGATATACAGAGAATCAATAGACACAAAGAAAGAAATATAAAAAAACAGAGAATAGAGAAATAAACTGGAGAAATTTAGCTGAAGATGGAGAATAAACTGAGAGAAGAAAGAGGGAAATATAAAATCATGGATAAACAATTGCTCGACAAGTATCGAGACGAAGAGATAGAACTAAGTGAAGCTTGACCTCTACCTCGCGTTGTGCTACCACACCATATACGCAAGTTGAAGGCGAGAATATACAAACACACATATACATATTAAACCGATCGATTTAGAAATGAAGGTACAGTGTGCGAATGCATGCAGGTATAATCCACTTGGTTTAATATATATATATATGTATATATGTAGACAAACATAAAGAAGGGAGGTAAGCATCGTACAGAAGAGCATTTGGCGAGAGAAAGATAAAGAAGAAAACGCGTTGAAGAAACCGTTTTGTTGCTCCATGGTTAGAAGTTTAGTTCGCTAACCTCAACGGACAATCGTTAGCCATGGCCTACTGCCGATGTCGAACAATGGAAGATCACTGCGCGCCACAGCGTATATCAGCGAAGAGATGTTGTATATGTTAGAGAGGAAAATAAACAGACAAAAATAGAGGAGGCAAGAATAATAACACCGAAAAAATGATTATGGTAGAAAAGGGGTCTATGCACACACAAGAGAAACGCTGTCGACAGAGTGTCTAATGTACATGAACGTAAAGAAATGGAAGAGTTATACGTGGTATAAAGCGAATTAATAGTCGCGATGGAGACGTGAGGGGTCTGTGTTTAGTATACCTATACAGATATACAGAATATATAACAAAACGTGAAAGGCGATTCGCGAGAGCTAGCGAATGCTACAAAAAGTACTGATGAGAACACACAAATGGAAAGAGTTTTTGTTTACCTCCAACATCTAATCTGTTAACAAGTTGAAAAACAGTTGTGATATCGATTAATCCACGGAAAATAGGAGAGAGTATTATAATAAAAGATATATTTATGTGTATGCATGTGGCAATGTATAAGACGACCTGGATTTTGGTAATATGAGAGAAAAGTGTTGTATAGGAATGAGTGGTGAAGTGGAGGAGTAAAAGATGGGAATATAAAAAAAAAGGAATGAAGGAATATTGTCATGAGACATATCATATGAGTATGTGTTTGTGTATATTTGCATGGTATCAATACGAAAGAATGGGCGCCAGAACATTTTTCTTGAATTCGCTCTCTACTCATCGTCATCATTGTCAGCTGATTGTGAAAGCCTCTGGGGAGTATTCGGGACGTCGACAACAACGTCGTTCATGCATCTTTCTTTTTATTTTTTCATTTTTTTTGGTGTTTATGTCTTTTTCGTTTTCCTTCCTGGAAAAGCCATTTATCGTTTTATGCGAGGCCACTGCGCTCTCAAGTCACGTCACGGCAGGAATCAGCTAAACGCAAAAGACTAAGTATACTGTATATGTATATTGTGCAGAGATCTTGTTCAAAAGAGTATTCAGTCGCCGACGGTGCAATAATAATAATCATGATAGTGATGATGATGATGATGATGATGATGATGATGATGATGATGTAGATGTAGGAAAGAGGTCAACATGACATGGGGTCCAGTGTAATATATGCTGATGATGTATTTTATTTTCTTTATTCTTTCTATTTTGTTTGTCTATTTATTCTTTCTCAGTGTTTATTTTTTCCTCCCTCTCTTCGACTTTTCGTAGTTTGAAATGAAGAGCTTATTATCCATATCATATTAAATACAGATACAGAAAACACTCAAACTTGAGTGTGTGTACATGAACATGATTGTATATATGATGAATCGTACGAAGTTTCCGCTGTCAGCTGACAATCAACTGGACTCTGTGGGTTTTCTCTTCCCGTTTCCCCCTCCCAATCTCTATATCTATCTCTCTCTTTAATTCGCATTTACTCTCCACTATGTCGCATCGTATGTTACATAGATATATATATCTGTTTAGTGTCCACATTCTCTTTCTGTCTACGGTCTTGAACCAACTCGGATCAGTTGCGCTTAGTCACTTGGAACAATGGAAATGGCAAATGCTGAGCCATGGGATTTACGAATTTCAGGGACCAATTTCGAATCTCCAGGGGCTTATTATCCGTGAATTCAACTGTAGCATATTTATCGGTACGATGAAGAGAAGATCCCTTCACTACACTAACATAAATGTGTTCTGTACGAACGGGTTACTTCATGCGAGAGATCTCCTCTAGAAACCAATGATGAAAGTAGGGAAAAGAAGATAAAAAAAAAGACCAATAAAAAATAATAGGACGAGGAATGGAAAGAAATGAAGATGGAAAAAAAAATAAATTTAGAAACTTGATTTGAAACACCTGGGCTGTATTTGGGAGATGGATTTTTAATAGGTATTCGCTCATTGACACGAATATATTTGTGGAAGAATAATATGAGGGAGAGAATGGGGGGAAAAAAATAAAAGAAAAAATATTGTTGGGATGAAAAGTGAAGGGTTACAATAATTATGATGGAGTGATGATTTATGATGAATAAATAAAACATAAAAAATTGCTCAGCAATTAAAGACCTACAACAATAGGAATTATTTTACGAACAGTTTCGAATATTGATGAGGGATATTTAGAAGGATTCAATCTTCCCCATCAATTACTATACAAACTTCATGTTTTATGTTTTACATTGTTCATTCTGACCATTATCGATTATCTGTAGAAAGGAACATATAACCACCGGAATTACACCAACACTGTCAATTACTATTGACACCATGAATATAAATTCATGATGACTTAATTTTGTTCCACTCCACAAGTTCGTTAAAAATATCATGGACAATTGTTCATTGAGGCAATGAAACAAAAGAAATGGAGCTTGAATAGCAGCTCACATTGGTGAATAATTCACGAAACAAAATTCTACTATAATAAATTTCATGTTTCATTACTTTTTCGTGGAATAGAAATAAAAATGAAAATAAAAATGCATTATGGCAAGTGACACGAGAGTATTTGATAACATGCTCTAGTGCACACGACATTTCATCAGGTTTCTTAAATGGATTCCTTTGTTCTTTATCACATTTCCGTAGTTAATTTCCGATTCATTATTGGATACACCCATGTAATCCTAATTGAGTTAATCGAAATTTCTGTTCCAGTATCGTGGAGAATACGGTTTCTGATTCTACAAGACAATGGAAATACTATTGAAAAAAAAAAATTTCCTCTCCAAAAGATTATTTAAATGAATATGATAGGAAGCGAGAGAAACAGTTTTCCGCTTCAAGTAACGTTTGTATGCAAGATCTCACAGAATGATTCTTCGCTTCATTTTTTTCAAATACTTATGTTCATGTAATTTAACCATAAGTTTGGACTTATTTTCTTCATTCCGTATTTAAATTCATGTTGAATACAAAATGAAATATCTACCAAGGACATGAATTCCAATTTACAACTCTGTGTCATTAATAAATAAACTTTTATTCATAATAAAAACGATTGCGTAAAAGCTGTGTGTCGAGTATCACATATAATATCATCACATGAAGATTTCTACTTTATTTCTCTTCAGTATCGTTACTGTTCATTCATCGACTTGTACCAATTTTTTTCACCATTCGAAAACACCTACCAAATGGACAACCAGGTCCTTTTGCAGTTGCAAACATGAAACCAACGACCCTATACTAAAAACCAAGTTATGAATGTTTGAAAATCAACAAACAACAATTCTCTATTTTTCCGCTCAAATACATCGTTATGCAAAACTCTCGAATTTTATAGACACCAATTGACATTCGTCTCAATACCAATTGCACAACCAGATTCAAAATTGTTTTAGACCTCAACGCGATTTATTCCCGAAATCAACAAGCAGCAACGTCAACTTTGAAAAAACGGACGAGAAAAGAGACAGCCACAAACCTAAAAAAATCTAACGCGAAGGAAAAAAAAACATATCACAACAGCAACAGCAAGTTATGTGTTGTAAATTAACAAGAAAAAAAAAATAGTTCGGTTGTCTCTCTCGAAAGCATCAGAAGACTCCTCGAAGGAACAAAGCAACGAAGAGGGAATTTTTTTAAAAAATCCAACAAACCGGTCGTTGACTAAACCCCGTCGTCAGCTGACGAGCTCAGCTGAACGGTGGTGAAAGAGAAAGAGAGAGTAAGAGAAAGAGAAGAAGAGAAAGAGAGTGAGTGAGCAAGACATAAAATATACAGCAAAGTTATATAGCACAGCAACAGAATCTTTCCACAGTGCGAATATACGAATGCACATCACGTTCAAATTCGTTGACAATTGTTATGAATATTAAATAATAATCGAACAATTAATTACCTTGATATGTTGATGAATGATTAGATGAGACGATTGTTAAAACCCGCGAAAAAAAAACACACACTGTTTTGCACACAGAGCAACCAACGTTTTTAAACCTATTCACAATGGAATCTTCCAGTAGACTGAGTGTACCGGCAAGCTGTTCCCATCGGCGAGCTCACCCACCGTATTACAACCAACAAATAACCTTTATGCAAGAAATTGTATCATACGATATGTTAGTGACAAAGATTATTGATCGTTCATAATCCATTATCAATGTGTAATAATCGAATGTTATTCATACGTTTTCAGGTTTATTTTTTGAATAATTTCACGAGAATAAACACCGACTGACAGTTTTAATACACTCAAAGTTTATCTGTCACTTTTGAGATGGGGGCGCCATTGATGTCGCCATCTTGTGGAAGAAAATCGTAAACATTTGCTTGTGCATAAATCCATGTGTGTATTCCTCCAAAAGTGGGTTCAAACAGCGCGCGCTCAACCCACCTAGCAACAAGATCAATATATACATGTTGTATTACCGTGTAGAGATTTGTATTAATTTATTTATGCGAATTTTCACGCAATATTTATTATTCATTTATTCTTCATTGATGATGATGATTGTTCGAGTGATTAGTATGCGCATGAAATTATTAATTGTTTATGTGTAGGATTTCAGATGGTTGTATTTACTTTATTATTCAGCGGTTCATCGCACTCATGAAAAAATTCAATTCAAATTATGTAAAGTAGTGATGTTGTGAGATGTTCATTATTTTGTTTATTAAATTTGGGATTGTACGATTTTTGCATGTTCTTATTCCAAGGGATTAGAGAGACAACAGTTGAATTTCAAGTGAATAAGAATAATAATTATTATTGATTTTTCTTTTTTCAGTGTACGACAGACGATTGCAGTTCGAATCGATTTCGAATGATGGACACTTCCCACCTGCATTATATGGAATGATGTTGAGACTATTGCACTGATTGATTCAACTCTGATATTTTTTAATCTCTACACAATTGATTATGGAAGACTTTCCAATGCTTGTTCAATAAATCGAATTCGAAACAGACTGAGTCATCATAATTGAACGCATTTCAATCCATCAATCAAGAATGAGATGGATCTGTTTCTTATTTTCTAATAAAACAACGTTTAACCAAATTCACATTTTTATTTGTACCATCAGATATAAACAGAATCTTCCGTTTATGTCATAAAAAAGTATAATCTAAACTAAATTGTAGTGTGAACTAATCTACGAGACTCGACCAACTCTCATCTTGTTTTCCATTGTTCCAACATTGATGGATTACTGGGAATATGAATGGCATTCATCAACAATTATCATATAGAATTTTCGAGTACATGAAAAGTATTCGAGAAATTTAAGTCATACATTATATTGGTATTGAGATTAACAATTAACCCTTGACTTTGATGCAACATGTGTGAAAGTAAACACCTAAAGGTATATTCAAAATGTATTATGTTTAATATTAAATCATGTATGTACAATATGTACATAAATATATAAAGTGAATATGTATATTGACAATCTATGACAATAGCTGCTCTCAACTACAAAAATACACTCTGTCATTATTCAACAATCAAAAAATTCCTTCTCTATCAAATATGAATCGATGAATGTTAATTCTTGAACATAATAATGCATAAAAAATTATCCTTTAACACTCCACAGGATGAGAAAATATAACATTCAAAAATTGTGTTTGTATAAAAGAAGAAAAATAACAGAAATAATTGGTCGAATTTGCATCGGATCTGAGACAATAATTTTTCTCCTGGCAAACACGAATATATTAGAATAAATATTTTCCTCAATATTCATCAGCCACAGAATGAAAAAAATATTCCGAATCTCCTTTGTGCATGAAAAAACTTGGACTCTCACAACACTCCCACATAGATATTATATCACATGGATATATGTATATAGACTTGGTGTATATAGATATGAAAATATGCGTATTCGCCTGTCGATTGTGATCCCAAAACACGATAATAGTCAAAAGCTCACACTTCCATTGAGTACTGCACGACATATTTTTTTTTTCTATCCTAAACGTTTCTTTATCCTCAACGCAATTGCTGCGACAATCGCAGCACCTTTTCCGCTTCCATCTTGTGCATGAATGAGTTTAAACTGTAACACAATGAAGAAATACACGAATACTTCAGAATGTTATGGCAAGGATTTCCAGTTGATTCAAGACAATTGTTAGTAAGCAATCACCTTGCGAGCTGGTGTCAGCAAACTAATGTATTTGTTAATCCAACTTTCAAGCCTTGGATGATGTTTATAAAGTGAACCATCAACAGCTATGGTTACGTCCTCTCTTTCCATATGGTCCAGAAGTGTAGCCAAACCTTGAAGTAAAAATATTTGTTGAAGACAGGAGAAATTGAATCAAACCGGTAAAATCAAATGATTTTTCTTCAAATCCGAGAAACATTTTCAATATTACTTACATATAGAAACCAAGAGCGCAGCACGATTTGATGCAACTTCACAAACATATTGTACGATTTTCATGTCATCTTCATCAGGTACTATTTGAAATTTAGCTAACACTTCTTTTGTATTTCTACAACCGCCTTCAACTGTGTCTCTGTGAGATCAGGGCAAATACGATGTTACGTTTAAATTGAAATTCCGTATGATTCAACATGCTGTCGATAACTGATCGACCAAATTTCATTTCTCAGATTACTCACTGTTCAATTAATGATACATAATCTGTGATGAAACTTCCAGGAATTTGTAGCGATTCTGAAGTTTGTCTTGTGAATAACAGACCATCCTTCATCAATCTTGCTAAAATTATCCGCACAATCTCACCAAGATATTTTCCACTGATATATTTCTCAAATCTGTAACATTTAACGAATAGGTCCATCAAAACATAGTCATATAGATTGGATATGACTATAATCATGAATTATTACATCAATTTGATCTCATGATAAAATGTGAACTTACGTGAATGAATTGACCAGTACAGAATTGGCGTCATTTTCACGATCAAAATCCGTCTTGATAAAATCTAGAACGCCATTATCACCAAATGCACCCCACTCTGTATCAATTATGACCTTAAGGAAACCAAGGAAAGAAAGATGAAATAGAGATAAAACTGAATAAGTAATAATTAGATTAATGGGTTTGAGAAAAAGGGAAACAATGTCATGTCGTTCTTATTAATATTTTTACCTCTCGTTCTCCATGACGTTCTGGTTCCCAATGTTCAACTCTATCAGCACGTTCTAAATAACATGCATTACTTCCTGTACCCAAAATTAATCCCATTGCCGTGTTGGGATCCTGTGTAGCACCTTGGAGCAACGTTCCAGTTGTGTCATTCAATACAGCAACAACTTTCACCCTTGTGTCACCACGTCTGGCCAGTGCGTCCTTCAATAATTGAACCGCATCTTTATTCACTACATCCGGACAGTTGAAACTTTTTGTCCAAGTCACCAATATACCAATCTCCAATGAATGTTGAATCATAGGAAATGAAAACGTGAAACCTGAATGAACAGAAAAAATGCCATTTACCTCTTTATGAATAAATTAGACTGTTGCTATTACCAATGTGAGTACTAGTTCAATGTCAACTTTTTCCATGAAAGAGAATGAACTGTGAGATTCGTAGAATTGAATTATCATCACGCCAGAAATAGACTGAGGAGTAATTGAAAATTAAATTACCTAATGGAAGCTCCACATCTTGAAGACCTTCACTGATAACAAAGTCACTGACGCATTCTGCTAAATATTCATACAACGGAATACCCGAACCAGTACGCAAATGTGCATCGATGTGATATTTTTTGACATCTTCTCGAACAACAACACCGTTCACCAATTCTAGTAATAGGACACGAAAATTCGTACCACCCAAATCAAGTGCTAGGAAAAGCCCTTCCTCTATAAACAAAATTCAAACAATTATTCACTATCAATCCAACATTATTTAAAATGTGATAACAAATGCGTACCTGTTCCATCCGGTAATTCAGGTATATATGTGTTTTCCATTTGTAAAGATGAAGGCTGCTGATGTATACCCCTATTTATTTCCGTTCTGAAAAGGTCCTGAATTTTCCTCGCTGTCGCTGATGATAATCGCATTTGTGCCAGTAAATTTTCAATCTGAATGTCGATAATAAAAATCAAAAACAAATTAGAAAATATCGCGTGACTTTATGTATACATAATATGTTTTTTCCGATGTAAATCGTAATATAATGATCATTAACACCTGTGAGGAAAAATGGTTCCCAGAAGAGAATAATTGACAGAGATATTATAATAACAAAAAAATAAATTAATATGGACACAAACAAGTTGTTATGATTCTATCAGTGTCAGAGGTTTAAGTAATTACGGCTACTGTGCGCTTTCTCAGTAATTATCGTTTCCATTGCCACGGCCACAAATTTATTAATGAGATTCAATTCGATATGCCACGTCAAGACGCAGATATACAGCCACTTTTCTGATTGCCACGGATGAAGCATTACATGGTAGACTTGATGAATTTGTGGAATTCCACTTCGTGTCCAATCATGAAAAAGGAATACTAACAAATCGTATCTGCTATAAATATTATTTCATGGGAAAATGTTCTATCAATTATTGGATTGCGTTTAGTAAACTAATTTTATTCCCATCAACACTTGATGGCAACAAATCAAAAATAGCGCGAGCCGTATATTCATCATCGTCGTTGATTAAATGGGAGACGATACGTCTGAACAAAAGCACGTGATACTTTTATGTATATATAAATATATACACAGACATTTGAAATGAAAGGAGAAGACGAGAATAAAAAAAGAATTCAACAGCATCGTTGCTTCTTGGTATGTAATTAGCTTGTGACATTGCGCCATTGTTTCAATTTGTAGCAATCGAAAAACACATTTGAATTAATTTCTTTTATTTTTGTCTTGTTTTTTTTTTTAATTCCTTTCCGCCACAAGTTCTGCCCATAAACCAAGATTTGAGATTTCATAAATGACATAATCATCACGATCATTGCATGCTTGGGACGATTTCGTTCATTTGGATCTTCAATAATGGGATTGAGAAATCATGACGGATTAATGTTGAAAATGCTAATGAGAAATACAAAATATTGTGTAATATTTCCGACGACATACACTAGAGTTTGTTTTTCACATTGCATGTTTGCTCCCTTTTTCTAGTTTCTTGCACTGATCGTTGACACTTCAATGTAGATAATAATTTTATCGGGTGTGAAAGTACAGTGAGTTATCATTTATGAATTCGTCTTTGTAGAGTATCAATCGGACAAACTACCAGTGTCACTTGCTACAATATAAATTAAAAATGCTTTCAATAATAAAAGTATTTATGTCACAATAAAGATGAGGCCCAATATCATAACAGAGGAACAATCCCTCAATTATGAATATTCAATGCTCCCGATGCCACTATCACGGTCCTGCATTTCGATAACCTCAACGACGAGTACACAAATATTGATAGCCTCAAGATCATAGAAATTTTTTCTCGACCCATGAAGCACATGATAACCTTCTAATGGAATAATTTGATATAAAAATCAAATAGCAAGAATATCAAACAGAATCGTTGTTTTTTTTTCTTTCATTATTTCGCAATATTGCGATGTAGAATTTTTTTGCGACAATCGCAATCAATTTGTACTCAGTAACCATCGCCCTCATCTTCTATTCACCACTTCAGATACTTAGGCTTAATTCACGTGGCGTTTAGTTGAGCTATTATTAGTGCTTTAATATATATTGAAGGGTCGTTATAATGATGAATGGTGTTCTATAAAGGCTACAATTGTATTTTATGGAACGATAGATATTCATAGTAGAAAACTATCAAATATGAGCGAATGAGTATACGCAATAACATAAAATAAATACAACACATATCATTCGATTTATTTTTTTAATGTGTTCCTCCCACATTTTTGTTAAATGTTAAAAAATTTGTTTGCTCACCTTTTGACGCTTGACATCATCCGCCAATTCCAATGCATTGACTTGAATCGCTTCATGGAGAATTCTTTCAGTGGGTACCATCATGATTTTTCAGTCCCACCAATACTTTTTTCTGCAAAACAAATAACCGAATACAATAAATTTTATATTAACTGAACATGAATCAAAGAAGATCAACAGCAATGCATCTGATGTTGTAGTTGAAAAATTAAACCTCAATTCACATTTTTGTAGTGCAAAATCTCAATATGAGCGAATAATCATGACGTATTGGTGATTATCAAGAGAACATGATATGTTAACTCTCATCATAATTTCGTCATGCGCATGTAACCGAGATAAATTCCCATACTTGGCATTGATAAACCAATTTCAATATCAACATTTAAGAGGAGAAATTAGACTTGATGAATTGAATAAACATAGTTTTGATTACATTGATTGGTGAATTGAAGCTTCTTATTGATTATTTATATCATGAATGCATAAGAAAAAAAATCTCGGTCGAATGTGTTGAGTAAATAATTGAATGAATTGGATATACGATGATATAAATTCGAATCAAGCTGTCAGCATATCATGCCACAGCTTCAATAGAATCTGAGGATTCATCAGAGCCATATCAAACATACTCATGCTTCAGATAAATGAGTAATAAAATGAGACATAAATATTCAAAACGTATCACCTCACAAGACTCCCTGAACTGTTACACACGTAAATATATACCCGGCATCATTGTGACGTAATATTTGTACACCAACATCAAGTTATTTCATTTTCATAATATCTCGACTTTTATATTCATTCATTTCACATACGTTCTACGTATGCATATACGCATGTACGTATAATGTGTACGAATTTGATGAGAGTTCCAACTGATAATTCAATCGTTTATCTCAATTACGTGTATGATCAAAGGAATCAGGCATCGTGTCGCTAAACGTGCTCATTTTTACATCTAGAAAATGTCTAACCAATTGATACTGACGGAGAAAATGAAGAATTCTCATAATAAAAATATTTATTTGTATCAATTCCAGCATACACTGTAAATCGTATTGTTGAAATACCATTTGGAGTAAAGAAACCCGTTCTGTGCTGCTGCATCCAATTTGTTAAATGCTATTTATCATCAATCCTCAATATACAACTGCATCAAGTCTTGAGAATCGTCAAATTAATTTTCATTACTCTCAAGTTATTACACAGCTACAAACGACGCGACTGTCATTATCATGACAATCGTTCTGAACATTTTTAAAGTGAGAAAATAAATTAAAATAACACGAAGTCGGATGGGGGAAATGAGCAGACATAACTAAAAATGTAACAATACTTATTCGTATTGATTTTTAATATTTCTTTCTGATCTGTACACAATCAGTATTGGAGTTCTGGCGAGCGATTGAAAAATATTTTAATAATTATATTTCAACGTGATGAGCGAGTTGGCTGACATAACGCCAGACGTAAGCGTCACTAAGCCGAATATTTGATAAAGAGACGCCAAAGATAAGAGACAAAAAGCCATGAACCCAAATAACAGCTCGTTATATGTCTGTTGCTTGATTTTTTTTTCTCGTTTTTCAAATGTTATTGACTATATACATATGAAAGAGTACACTTATACATGGGACAGCAAATAAACGTCGATTAAAATCAATTGGAAGGTGTAAACGTCAGATGCGATCGTTTAGCCATTTGACCTGTCCAAGTTATTCTAGTTTTATTTATGTATGTATATATATCACACGCAAACGCGTCAATTAACGCAGAAAAATTACGGCATAATTCGTTGCTCGTTTTTTTTTTCCTACATCAGTCCTGTTCTCTTTTTACTTTCACAACAGCTGATAATCAAAATACAACGATAAAACCAACAACATGAATTTAGAAAATTTTAGTCCGTCTTGAAGGAAATAAAATGACAATAAAAATGGAAGTAACAACGTGAGCGCATTCCAGTAATCAATCACAGTATTTCCGCAAACGCACAACTCTGATATGTTTAAAGTCAGTTGGTAGTGACGTTTATGTCCGGTGGGTTTGTTATGACATTAGAAAATATTATGTATGGACATATATATAT
>JABMBR010007211.1:0-43349 GCA_018881525.1 Meteorus sp. PSUC_FEM 10030008
TATATATATGTATATATATATAGATGCATTTTGGCTAATTGAAGCGTGGGATACGGCAAGTTTACTCTTCCTCATGAAAACCGCCCACCATGTTCGCCCTCCGTTGCGCGCGAATACACTCTCATCTGCATGGATTTGCCGCTTGGTAAAGCCAGCTTTCTGACCTTCAATGTACGCCCGCGACTCATCTGGTGCTTTAAATGGCCATGTCTGTGTGAGTCTGCTCCAGTTATATAGACTTGGAAAAGTGGATGTACAGAGATGGTGGTAGTACTTGAGGGCGCGCAACGCAACGTTTTCCCGCATCTCCTTCATGAATATTCCACCGCGAAATTATACCCGAATATCTTGGGTGAAATATTATACAGAAACTATTTATCTATCAAAAGAGGGCATGAGAAAGTGTAATGAAAAGAATTGAATGGAAGTTCATTGTGAAGTATGTAAGGGATGTTTTTTCATTGATGGGTTGAGAATTGTGTTAAGATAAATTTGGAGAATTTATTGAAAAGTGATTTGTGTTACAGACAATACAAAAATTATCTCCGCAGATGGATTCAATTGGGCATAATACAACGAGCAATTTCTACGCAATTAATTATCGCCAGCACTTTTAGTCATGTATGTATATGAACAATTTGTGCGTGAAATTGAACAAGGTAAATTGCAATCAAAAGTCATTATTTCCACATGTTCGCGTCGTTCTCATTTTGAAAGCAATATACGCTGTTACACGTTAATAATTTTCCATGTTGTGTATCCAAGTGGACGCAATATGGATGAAATGAAAAAATATGGTAAAAAAAAGTCACAACATCATAAATATGCTTTGATATTTAGGTTGAATATTAAAAGTAACACTGAGACAAAGATATCTGCTTGTAAGTGTACATCGATGGGTGGACGAGACTTATTCCAGGATAGAGACTGAGCGGACGTAGGTGAAGAGAAGAAAAGAGGTAGTCAATGGTGAACGCGAGATAGGCGATAAAATGACGCCTTGTGTCGCTCGTAAACGGAAAACGTGCACCCATAACCACCAACCGCCACAAACTTTCAAAACGTCGTGAAGTTTACTGTGTTTCAATCCTTTACCCTCTGTCCTGTAACCGCCCTCCGGCCAATTGCCAAATCTGTGTACATTGCGAATTCTGCCAAAAATTTTCTGTTTTCTACCTTCATGGTTACCGATAAACTTTTTTTTTCACATTCACCACTGAATAAAAGTGCAAAGAGGAGGATACCAACGAACCAACAAACAAATGAATAAATGAACAAATAAATGAAGCAAAACGAAGTAAAGTACCAGCTATAAGATCAAATGTTAACCCTCGAGGATTTTGGCAACGAAATGGCGCCAACTATTTTCCTCTTTCTGTTCTGATTCAGAGTGAAGTATATATACATACACACATATATATATATGATAGCATCAATGCTCATTGGAAGGTAGAGATAATGCGTTTCTATTGTGTCTCTGTTGGGATATAAATGCCAGGTTGTGCCAAGGCACGATTTCTCTCTCCACGTGTTATCTCGCTATTGTTCGCCATGTTCATTAAAATGGTTCTAAGCAGGTTTGCCTTAGATTTCCGGCAATGTCCTCCCAGAGGAGGATGGTTGAGAGATGTAGAAGAGGGTACCATTGGTACAGCACTGAGACAATAAGAGAGAAATACAAAACGTCGTGAAATATATATCCATTGAATTTGGAATAATGGAAACTTTAAAACAGTACCAGCCACAACAGAATTCATTTCGAAATCAGGAGACAACACGTGTCTGATCAAAGCGTGTCTGGTGACTATTTGAAAACTTCTGATATGTCTTTATTCAACTTTACTTTCAAGATAATTATGACTAATATTTAGAAATAAAAATCAATTGTCTGTGTGCAGGGTATTGTTGAGACATCAAGTTCTCTCGAAAAATGTTATAACTTTCATGGAAGAATGTAGACACAAACTATTAAAAGACCATGGAGATGCAGGAGATGAATTCGACCAATTTAGCGATCAACAGAACCGTGGAAAAAATAAAGATCAGCGTATATCTATATGGTACATATTACGCAGGAAACGTTCCACGTTGACGATTGTCCCAGCTTTTAAAGAGCACCCGATCTCTTTCCAAGAGTTCTCGGGTTGGTATGTCTCCTTTGATCTCTCAAATATATGAAAGAACGTTAGAGATGAAGGTGTATAGAGATATACATAGGTATATGAAAATAGTTGAAGACAGGTGGGAGGAAATACATTGAATGACAAAGTTGTCATAGAAAATGGCTTCTTCATACCACTTTATAGCTGTCTTATATATTTCTATTTACTCTTTTGTCTTCTGGTTAATTTTCTCGACATCTTATTTTTTCATTTCATTGCGTATTCCTTCATTGTGCGGTTAATTAATAGAAAATAATGGAACCGCAGGCTGTTGTTAGAGTCGATGACTCTTGATATGTCAGGAGGATATGCAAGAGGCCGAACATCTGCGTACAATGTGTATCTTCCAGGTCGTCGCTCGCATTGAAATCCTCTTGTGAAACTGGAACACATCTCTGCCTACTTCATGTACTATTCCTCTACATCTCTGTACGACACAGCTTGTATATGTGTGTTTCTCTTTGTTTGTCACATCAGTGGAGATGAAGACACAACCAATTTCCAAGCTTGCGCACGTGGCTTACCATTAGAATTTGAGGTCACCAGATGAGCTGAGTTGAGTGGAAGTGAAGAAATTTGTCTTGGTGGATGTACTTAGAGTGGATGCATTCCATTATAATGTGTTGAGCTTTGGGTTAAGTTCGAATAAGGAATTGCACAGATATTCCGTTTCCTATGTTTCATTTAGATCTCTTGCATTACATTTTCTAACTTCATTGTGATGTATAACACAAAAGTATGTTCCAAGGAGCGTCATTTGGTTAGTGAAATTTTGTCTTGAGTATAGTTTGCTTTTCTGTTGACGCTCATTGTCTTGTGATATCATGACAATATGTATGCAGATAATTTTGGAGTTTCAGTTGAAAGAATATTGAGGTAGAGCTGAGGGAAATGTCGCACTCATTGGATAAAATAAATGGTGGGTGTAGAAGGAAGGTGAAAGGCCATATGCACTCGAGTTATCTCTGTAATTGTGACCAGAGGAACTATGGTGACTTTTGGTATGTTACGCCCTGGCTTTTACATTTTCAGAACTGTAATATATATATTTTGTTGTTCCACTTGAGCTTAAATTTTCACCCACTTGAAACACACCGACATACTTCTCTGTACAATTATATAATACAACCCTAACATTCTACCATTGCCCACTTCATTTATATCTCTCTTGTCTATCCCCTTTTGGCTCATATTCTGAGTGCATACACACATACGATAAGGACAATAGCTGCCATGTAAGCTCTCTGTTCTCTCAGACTGTAATTTTATTCCAGCTTCCCGAGAGTTCTGATTAATATACATGTGAGTAAAATTTTCATGTAAAATATTTCCGAGACGACTTGGATGATCAGTGAAATCATTTTAGTTTCAACTTTATCTTATTTAAATTTCTAGGATACTTGAAGATGCAGTAACATATAGAGAATATTCAGGTCTTTTATTTTCGATGATGGAGAGTTCATTAAGATTGTAACTCAATTTTTGCTTGCGGAAAAATATTCATCTTTGCAATATTAATGACCAGGTTGAAAGGAGAAATAATATTTTTGATGGAGATGAGAGCAAGGTCAAGTAAGGGAGACTTTGTAAATTCGCGTTGGTAAGAGGATTTTTAGTTCTATTGTACGGTATATCAACTTGAAAATTGAAGTGTTAGGTATACCATCAGTTCTTTTGATATCACATCAACTTTTTAAGTGATCAAAAGTTTTTCTCACTATCTACAAAGTCGATGAAAAATAATGAAAAAATTTTCCAGTAAATCCGCTGTATATTTTGATACAGGGAGAGATTATGAAAGGAGGATCATCAAAGGAGTGATGAGGCGAAGAGTGAAAGGTGTACATAAAGGTAGATAGTGAAGAAAGGGGTGCGAGTAGAAGGAAAAGCCTGCGGCGATTGCGAGAGTCTCAGAGTTGTGTAATTGCAGTCGTTCTGTGTTGGGTGAGTTTCCCATGATCCTGTCGAGTGGGAATGTATATTCTCCACCATTTCCCTTTTGTTCACCCTCTCTTTCTCGCTATCTGTAATACTCTGAGAGATGCCATTCTCACAATTAGTATCGCTCTGCTCAATTATTCATTGTACTTTCGCACTCAGCTCGTATACTCAAGAGGTAACGGCTTTGAATACTTTCTGCGAAAGAAAAAAGAACACGAGAAAAAAAATGAATAACAGAGAAAAAATTAAATTTATTACGATTCCAGATTGGATGGATCCCACAGTTCTGTGAATGTTAAAATCATGCCATCACCCAACGAAGCAGAAAATGGATATCAAACCTCAATCAAATCACCGAAGTAATTGATATTTTACTATTTTATGATCAATCTCACACTTCCATCTTCATGAATTCTTCAACTTATGTAAGAAACTGATTCATTCTTCATGGGTGAATCGAATATGATCTGTTCGTCTCACAATTTATTCTCCAGAAATTGTCAATATTCTCCATACATAATTTCTCTGCATTCGAAGTGACCTACATATCATCTTGAATATTTTGAATCAATTTCCAAGTCTTTAATTTATCATGAAACAACTTCGTAAGAATAGCAGTGTAGATGATACATGTCCATGTGTATTGATAGAAGTAAATAGCATCAATAGCGATTTGAAAAACAAGATCGTGTTAGCTCCAGCCACGCGACACAGTCCGGATCATGCAAATATCCATTCGACTGAGTTACTTGTCATTGTTCTCAACATTATCTGTGTATTTATACATATACACATCTGAATGTTTGCGTGATTGTAACGAGATCGATATTTCACGTCTGGTAATACGATTTCATTCTGGAAATTCTCACGAGGATTATGCTAATCCAGTTTTAGCACTCCTGTGTCCGGTGCATCGTCCTTTTCACGCGACGCATTCATCGCTTCAACAACTTCATATATGTGTGTACAAGTATATCTATGTGCGGTGTTGTTCGTTCATCTTTCATTTCGCATCATCGATCCCGCGGGTATTATATCTCTCTCGTCTCTCATGTTGTGTTGGAGATATACAGTAATATGAGTGTCCATGAGTTATTTCTGTGTCTTGTCACTAGATCATTGCACCTCCAGTTTCTCTGTTTGAGTTAGCACGTATATACACATATACACATACACACATTGCCAGTTGTGTCTCATGCGTTTTATTATTGTGTTGTGGAGACAGCACCCCAGGGGAATCTGTCCATGATGTCTTTCCGTAACCCAATGTCATCTCAAGTCACTATTGGATGGATTGTCATCGTGAAATTTTATTTTCATTAATTTATTTCTTCATTTGTGATGGCAATGAATATTATTTTCATGGTTTATCAACTTGACATATGGAACTGTATTGGGATGGACTATAATATTTGAAGAATTGGCAGAAAAAAAAGTCACCGTACTCTTTTATTTTTCTAAAGTGTTTTATGATAGGAAGGGGTTTATATATCATGTGATGAAAAAAAAAGAAAAAAATGGACACGTTTCAGTGGGTAACTTTTCGGTTATATGGTGAATAAAAAATTAGTATAGGGATGACCAGCGTCCAGTGCGGAACTTTGCGTCACATTTCTCACTGACGAAATTTTTATTTTGAAGAAAAAACGATAAAATAAAAAATAAAAATGAAGTGACAAAAAAATTATTTTTATTCCTATTTTTTTTTCTTTTTAACATGCGAGCTCTTTTCATCCGTTCTTTCCGTTTTGTGCACTCACACCAATTATATACATACACAGACGTCGTATTTCAATTTTCTTTTTTCTTCATTCAACCACCAACGCAACATTGGTATCAGTAAAAATAGTTGGTGTATATAAATGGTGGAGAGGGTTGACAGTACAGTGGGCAATGTTGTATAGTGTCGTTTCTCTGGGATGGTTCTCAGGAGGACAAAGAAGTCGGACCGGATTGTCCGGTCCATTAACGCGTGGATTATACACATACTCTCACATACATATATATAGATAGTGAGTAGTGAAGGGTAGAGGTGAAGTACTCTCTCGCAGAGGAGTATTACTTGCGGCGAATAGCCGCGCGTCCCCACGGGAATGCGGCGAGCTTTCCCGGAAATCCGTGCATCCCATTTCCTACTACGGTGAAATCGATTTAACTATTCGCATGGCTCTCGCCTTTGCGGACTTGCCATTGAGCCAAAGGGATTTACGAGCCAATGCCGAGAAATTTACTCATTGATTTCCAAAGGAAATGAATAAAAATAAAATAAAATTCTAAATAATGAAATGGAACTTGAAATGATGAGTAAATAATATCGAGTAAAAAAAACGCCGAGTTATTTTATACCAATAAAACAAATGCAATTGATATATTTTACGATGATTTATGTGACATTCATTCTAGATGCGTCATAAAATGAAAGACCACACTGCGGGTCATATCGTTGGACAGTTGAACTGAATATCGTCAGAAAATGATATTTCATGAGTCTTGCATACGTACACATTTTGTCTGTATGTGTGTATATAAAATAAGACAATTCGAATGCGAGACGCGAGAGACGTTTCACATATATTGCTAGGAAAAGTCTTTCTCTTCATGTACACACGACCCCGGCACGAGTGTACATAGTGTATATAGTGGTGCAAGGGTAGACGCCGAGAACGATGCACTCGTTTTCCCGGCCATTCGTCTCAGACACTCATCCGCAAAATCATCCTCTTCCGATGTCGGTTGCACGATGCATGCATACGAAATGCCAACCTCGGCCATTTCAAAAACATTATACTTTATATATGTATATACCTAAAGAGAATTACCAAGTAGATAGGGGTGCTGACAGTTATTATGACGGAAATAACAGACGTGTTATTTCATACTATGGCAATAACATTTTGGAAAATACTTATGATAGGTCAAGAATACAAATGAAGTTTTATTAATAAATGAGGAATGGAAATAATTCGAAATGTTTCGAAGTAATTTTGATGAATATCAACCACTTCTGTTTTGCTTTGTTTTATTATTTTCGTTGTTATTACTGCTTTATCATAGTGCACAGCATTCGTTTGACCTGTTCGATATTTTGTCGTTGTGGATCTGATGTTGCCGGGCCATCGTGTTATCAGGCTTTCGTGTGAATAGTGTGGTTGTCGATATTACTCGGTACCGGACGAGAACGCCCGTGTAGGTATTGTTCCCATGTCAAAAGCGTTGATCGTGTACAACCCATTCTCTCTCATCCACAATAATTCTCGTGCTCCTTCACCCCCGGAAATAAAACTTCAAACCACAAATATAACTGTACAATTGTACGATGATTCTTGGATTCATCGTTGAGGATTAAAATGAAACAAAATTCTCAACATTTGAACGACGACAATAAATGTGAAAATAAATTTTTTATGTTACAAAATATTGTGATTACATAAAATTTGAAATAATTTTTTGCTATTTCACTCAGTTCCTCTTTCCAAGACATCATTCATCATTGTGTATACACATTCACGCAAATTCACGTTCATTTCCATTGTCCAATATTGTGACGATGATGGATCGATGTCGTTTTTGGTTTGTTTACGTAACAGCGATTACACGAAAGCCGATTTGCGTTTTCACGTCTAGACAGGATCACTACGCTTTCTCTTCCTCTTTCATTCACACTTGTTCTCATCCCTCTCATTCACTCATGCCTTCAGGCAAATCCCAATTACTTGGTGGATCGCGTTCAAGGGATGACATAAGCCTGAATGTATGGTCACGACAGCAATATCACTAGTACGACATGTAGTGCTGTAACCACAATAAGAAGATTATAAGCAGAAAACAATGTTTGATATAACAACCATCAACCCATATGAATTTATCATTACATAAAGCATCAATCTAATTATCAACCCTTGATAATATTACGTAATAACTCATTGCAGAGTATTATTAAATATTTCAACTAATTACTACACTGCAAAATTTCAAGGATTAAATTCATGATTGAGCAGTTGAGAGTTTGCACTGAGCAGCGATTAATACGGCCGCGACGGAATCTCCAAGCGTTGCATCGTTAGGGGCCCCATTTGCAATCGCTGGCAGAATTGCATTGGAACAGTGGACTAATGAACGCATAATGTCAAGTGCAGTTGATGAGAGATCCTCGAATCCACATAGTATGCGAATGGATCGATCATCACTGAGCTTCAATAAGAGAAACCCCATAAACTCCTCAACATAAATCCAATGTACACATTATATTCATCACATATGTATGTCATATCCACACACATCTCTACATATAATCATTTGCTTCAAGTACCATCTTTGATATTACAGTATTGATAATATTGATGAGAATGTATTTTCCATACACTTGCTCAAACACTCCAATGAATTTGTATGTCTTCACCCACCGAGACTACATTTCCCTTTGGCTTTTCTTCGTATCCATTATTCACGCCCGTTGAGTTACTCGATCTCTTCTACCTCTTTCGTCCACTTCCTCACGCTTCACCCCCGCAAACTCTTGCTCGACTTTTAATTAATTGCCTCCAACGGAATCCAGTATAACTGCAAACTCCAACTGGCAGAACTTAATATATTCCATGCTGTTCATCGTTTTTATTTTTCTCCCTTATTTTTTTATCCACTGACTTATTTCATTTTTTTATCTAGATCATTTTGATGTTTCATACTGATTTTCTTGGGTGGTTTTTTTCTTACAGAGCGCGTGTTACAGATGTGATCATTGGTGAGGGAACTAGTGTGACGTCGATCTGGTGATATTGTATTAAATATATTTGTGTGAGTGTGTGTGTGTGTGTGTGTGTGTGTCAGTAGAGGAAAATGGTGTGAGGGAGGACGGTCCCCTTCCTTCCGAATGATACCCAAATGGCTGGGAGATATCAGGACCCTCCGTACTCGGCCTCTACTCACACATTCATCCACGAATCTCATGAGACCACTCGTAAGTCCTTATTCTCTGCAAGATAAGCGAAACCTGTGCTGCTTACTGATATTCTAAAGAAGAATAGACAAATAAAAGGAAAACATCATGATAAATATAAAATATGTAAAGAAAAGAGGAAAAACAAGAGAACTAACTAAATTTAAATGAAAATATGAAAATTATTTATCGGATGTAGCAGCAGAGGTTTCGTGACGTAATTTCTCGTGATGATAAAATAATCAAATGTGAAATGAGATATTGAAATTAATTAATATATTGATTGAATATTTTTAGTGATTGAAGAAGTTGAGACCAGAGTATGGCGTTAAAATTTAGTACGATTGGTTGTCAGTAGCAGAGAATAACAGACTTCAATGTTGGTGCTAGAGCTGGTTGTGCTCTAATTTACGAATTGATAATTGGATGCGAGAGAATATAGAGGAGGATTATTCTAATTGGACAAGACTCATGCGGCAGGATCGATTAAGAGAAGCAGACAGGCGCAGCAAAGACGTTGAATGCTTTGTCTTTGTATGACATCCTTCATTCTCTTGGTATTTCTCTGTTTTGGGGTTGTATGTTAAAGTAGAAGAGAATTTGTGTCGTCGCTCAAGTCACGTACAAGGAATAAAGTTGAAAATGAGCGACAGATGGTGAGCAAATGAGAGATGAAGAGAAAGTGAAAGAAAATGAAGAGGCGGGATGATTCAGTAGTGAAATTTCGAAGAGGATCAGATGTTTGAGTCAAAAAAAAAGTCAACGAATCAACCGCTCTCACCTATCTCAATGTAGATCTATACTTTGTGAGATAAATGTAGAATAAACTGTACCATACACGCTGACGTCGCTCCATTTTGTCAACGACCTCATATAAGCCCATGCGATCGCTATTCACTGAGGGTTTGGAAATAACTCTGGACTTTCATGGGGCGCCTGGGGGTTAAGGTCCAAGTGGAAATAGCTCGGAAATAACGTTCGATACTCAACAAACTCAACATATTTGTCAGTAGACAGCGAGTGAGAGAAACCGACCGCGAGTGAGTGTTGCAGAGGGTGAAAGAAAACAAAATAAAAATAATAAATTTCAGTTTATTCTCATCATGGTTTCTTTTTATTTGTTCAGTGTGTGTTTATTTTTTATTTTTATCGTTATTTCAGTTTGTTTAATCGTCAAGGGTGCTCGTAAATACTTTTAATATTTTATATTCCGTTTCTTGTCTGTCACATGTAATTTCAATTTTGCTTCAAGCCAAATATTTATATTCAATAATTCATGCGATTGTTTATGTTACCTATCAACGGCATTGACGCAGTATGAATTAAACTTGACATGATAAATATCAACATAAATATATGAACGAATTCTATTTGGATATTTGTGTTTGCATAAGAAAAAATGAAGGGGGATGGACAATTTGTGAATTTCATACAATATTTTTCATATCAAATATGTTTTCCGTAACCACCGTTTGATCAAAGAGATTTGCTTTGCTTCTGTAAATATTATCATGGTAAAAATTGTTGATTGCACAACCTCATTGAACTGTTCATCTGCTGACATTTTTGATATATTTAAAAATATAAATTTTTTCACCAAGTAATGAATATTTATTTGATTCATGTCCGTACACAAATACACCTGAACTGCATGAAAAATACTACCAAGTCTTTGACTCATTCACCCTACATAACCAACCACCCTTCATCCGCCTTCCGACATCGTTGAACTACAAGGCGTAGAGAATATATTGTCGTTTCCCGCGCATTTTCCGCATTCAAGGATTTATGGGGTTTTACCGTAGAGGGATCATCCTCCAAAACATCGAAAATATTGTCGGACGTGTTGGGATAAAGGAAGAAGAGAAAACGCCAGAAAGAACACAAGTGAAAAGAACGCATAAATGATTGTGTATATATATATATATATATATGTGTGTGTGTGTGTATTTATTTGGCTCTGTGTATTTTTGTATGTATATGTTGTGAAGAGTTGTATGCAAGCCCTTTTCCGTGTTGTGCCGCTTCTTTTCTCTTACTTCCGGTTACAACAACGATGGCGACGACGACGACAACGTAAAGGGAAAATAGAAGAGTAAGCAGTACACAAAGGCGACTAAAAAGAATAGAAATGACGGAAGTTGACTGGAGAAAAGTTCGTGCGCTTTTCTGTCTACCTCCCGGGTAAGTTCGAATACTTGGAAAATTGTGTTTATCCGTAGAAAAAGAAATGCTTGACAAATATCTGTGATTTTACGTTGATACTGACGTGAAGGCTTTGAAAAGAAAAATATCGAATGAAATAATAAAATAAATTGATGAATTGAAATTATAATTTTTATATCTGTACAGTTGGGAAGATTTTTTTAATTTCACACGTCGTTGACATGGGATTCGTTTGGATATTATTGAAATTGGAAATGAAGTGGAAAATGATGTTTGGATACATGACACGTGCAAGCTTATTCTCTTTTGCTTGTTAAAGCATGGATAAATCGATTGCGACGTGCCACAGCAGTCGACACACGTGATCACGACAATTTATATACCTACATATATTCTCGTGTGTTTGTAGATGATCCGTTCGTTCATTATATAACCTAACCAACTATTGCATAACCTCGAGGGTCAAATCACCCAGGTTGATCATACTAAAAGGGTTTAAATTAGTTGATTGGCTTCCCATTTGCTGTGTAACTTTCCAATTAATTTACTGTTTACAATGTTTTGGTATCCGTTAAATTTTTCACAAATGTAATAAAAAACCCAGTACAAAAAATCTCCATTTTACACTGATATCTGAAGCTGCTTTTTTATATAAAAGCATCCAGAGTGAAAAGAGAATTTAACTAAAAACTCAATGCAGAAGATAATGGCAGTAGTGATATCCGAAATAGCGTCAGACAATCAGTGAGAGATTGAATTTAATTTTATCTCAACATATTTCAATATTTCACAATGGCAATTATGATTATGATAATTATAGATTCAAATGAATTTGATGAATGAAAAAAAAATCAGACGAGAATTATTAATTAACAAATGTGAATTTCATTATTCACTCGGTTGTGCATTTTGATTGCATATGCATAAAGTTTCCCCTCATTGATTTGATCGGTACGACATACCGAAATGTGTAGGCGTTGTATAGCCTCATCAACTCGGATTTACATACATGTACATTCATTTGTATGTGTATTTTTGCATATATATTATACACGCCACATGATTATGCTCATAAATAGAAGATTGTAAAGTGTGTATCACGCTGGCGATAACGATTTGACGACTATCAAATTGTTAAGTGCAATCACATAACACTCATATATATGTCAAATTGTTCAAACGCATGTTATCCATTCTATAAATATATTTATGTACATGGATACACACTAAAGTTGTAACGCTCACGGTTTTCCCAACGGACGCGTTAGTTTTCCACCCGAATCGGTCGTCGCGCCGCGCGCGGAATTAACCGACCCGCCGGAACCGATAGTTTACGACCGAATAATAATGCGCTTTTGTGTATCGCCCATACATCGTTTCCCCTTCTCAGGCACTTGGCGAAAAAAAAACAAGGGGATGGTGAAAAAGAAATGGTGGAGGAAAAAAAAGTGAATATTTCATCACTTGAGTGTGAAAATTTTTCATACTTTTAATCACTTGGGACTGGAGACTGATTTTTCTGAATATGTTTGTCATAATTCTTGATTTTTTTTTTTCTGGGATGTTACAATTCACATGCCGTTTGGTATTGTTTTGGTGTTTTTAATTAATTTGGGAAACTTTTGTTTGATTAATTTCAGTTAGTTTGCAATTTCATCTAAAATTTCTAATTATCAAACAGTTTAGGGGAGAAAAAAAATTGATGCTAACTTCGAACTTGGTGTCGTAATCTTTCATAATTTTCAGATGTGCAGTACTTTGTTAGAAGTTTGTTATAAAACGTGTGAAATAATGGTACAAAATGGGAAATTTGTATGAATGTTACGGTAATGACGATCTTTTATTCATACCTTGAGGGCTACAATCTTCCAAAACTTCTTTTTAATTTATAAAATATTGTTCAATACATCATTACTCATTCCAACAAAAGTATAAATGACTAAAAACGTTGATGAGGTTCGTGAAAAAAAAAAAAAACATAATCACAGCTCAATCGAGTGCCATAAGTCTCAAAATCCAGTTTCAACTAAATTAAATTACAAAAAATCAACGAAAACACAATTCCACACATAAACTGTCTACTTGGCAAACCCTCCAGGCCATAAAGCTACGTTTTTGCTTGTTTGTGTGCATAAACTTCATTTGCAATATTAATTTTAGCAATCACAATTAGCACACAAAACCGATGAAAAACAATCAATAAATAAATACAAATCAAAACAGAACAGAATATGTCACATAAAATGTTTACTCTGGAATTGATATCATGGATTGCATACGATTGAACATTTTTCTACTGCATCATAATGTACAGACTTTAATTATCCCACCAATGAATAGCGAATATTTGAAATCAATCAATTGAAGTATCAGAAGTCCTCTCCACTCTCACAGAAATTCAACACCAGTTGGAATCATGAATACATAAAAGTTTTCGTTTAAACAAAACGCCCCAACAAATTCAAAAAATGAATTTAACGTGTAAATTTCATCAACTTGCAAAGTCAAATGCACTCATTTAACTCATCATCAACACATCCATTCTCATTACGAGTTCACCATAAAACGATGAACTATTAATTCACACAATAAAAAAAAAATGATGAGTGTGCGAGTGTATATAAATATCCGACATGGACAATGGCCTATGAATTATTATTTGAATGGATTAATTTTTCAAGTGCGTCCCCGTGCATCGTGTTGGAAATATAAGTGTGAATTATGAACACATTAGTGTGGCCCTGTGGGAGGGTAAAAAAAAATATGCATAGAACGAGTAACACCAGGGTGGATAAGAGCTAACGAGAGTGAAGAAGATAGAGATGTTGGAAGTGGGGGTTTAGGAATTGATTTATGACCGCAATGGTATGGTGCGCATATCTAATGTCCCGTTGGCAATATTCTGGTGAGGGCTGTGCGAGAAAGGAGGCGCGGCACCACACACACACACACACACACACACACACACACACACACACACACACACACACACACCCACACCCAAAAGAATACGATTCATCTGCATAGCAGATCTCGCTGTCGTCCTTTTTCTTGTCATTTTGGATATATCTACATCCAAAGGTTCCCTCTGATCGTATATACATAGTCTTATGACTCACGACACCATCAACCACCGATATTATGAAAGACAAATGACAGTCATCTATTTGTCGTGCATCAAAGTTGATGTTGATTTAAAAGCCATGGGTTATTTCAGTTCAACGAAATTTTTCATCCACCATTTTTGTTAATATTCACACGTAATATCACATGGAATTTCCAAACGTTCAATCTCAATTGAGGGTGGAATGAAGTTGTGGTAAAAAACAATATAAAGAAAAATTTCCAATTTTAAAATAATATCGTGTGGTAGTTGTGCATAGATGTGACATAAATTCTTCATATTTATTGTTTGGTTTTTTTTTTAATGAAAATTATGTGGAGAAATTGATGACGTGTAATATTATTACTCATCGATATTGCCACCGTTGAAATTTGCAATCTCCGGAATTTTGAGAGGAAATTAATCGACTATCGATTGAGTTGTGTATGGGCCAGTGTGAACACAACTCCACAGGGAAAAATGTCGAGACCCATAGCTGGTACTACTACAACTATTATTATTACTTCTACTACATCACTTGGTCCAGTGCAACTACATTGCTCTTGCTATGAGGTATACGTCCGCATGCGAATGCTCAGATACACGTGACAGGAATGACAAAAAAGGTAATCCAACTGGACGAACGAGTCTGCGTTGAGGGCGAATGAGAAGAGCGACAGAGAACCATTGACTTCGAAGACCTTTCTCTATATGTCATCCTTCTTTTTCCTCCAACTCCATCGTTGCTACGATTACTCTACCTCACTTCAGCCTATTTTACTTCATTTCTCCTTTCGTTCTATCCCATTCTATTCCTCGTTTGCCCATGGGAACCAATGCTGCTGGGTCCACAATCCATATACCCTTCGTCACTGTATCCAATGAGCTTCTTGCCACCCTCATCTTCAATCTCTATCACTCGTGGTCATACTGCCGTCGCACTATTTCCTCCTGATTAAATTTTTTGTTTTTTTTCTTCTTTCACTTTCATCTTTCTTCTTTATCCAATAAATTTGTTCGCCTTTATGTGAAATATCATCAATTGGATTTATCCGATATGAATTTGACATTTGATTTAGGAATCATCTCTTGTGAATATGATATTCATAATTTTTTTTTTTTTCTCGATTTGATGCAGTAGGAAAATTTGTGTTCGTTATTTCATGGATAGATTTTTTTTTTTTTCGACAAACAGATCATGTGTCAAAGACTAATATAAAATAAATACAAAAAGGAATCTCATTCATGTATATATTTTTGCCAATATTCATGAAATTGCAAATGGTGGAGGGTAAAACGAAATCAGCCACATATATTTGTGAATATATGTATCGAGAAAGATGTCATTTTATCCTATCTACACATATATATATCCATGTGTATGTGAAATGACATTCCCCTGTTTTTCTCGTTTGCTTTGGCAATACAGAAACGAAGTTTATTGGCCAGAGGATTTTACTGTCGACTGGCGTCACACGCTTGTTAACATGGTCGCTCATTCGGATTGTACATTTGTGGCTTTGGCTCTGATGTGAATTTTCATTCTCTTTCTCTCTATTCATCACTGGTAAATCACTACAGTGAAGTAGTTACTTACATAACAGAGGCAAAATAAAAAAAAAGATCGATGAAACTGGAGTGCGATTGATCGAACTAAAATTCCATCAACCGTATATTACAATTGGAAATATGATTGGAAATTCGTGTAGAGAAGTGAAAATAAAAAGAAAGAATTGATAAATAAGAGAGGAAAAATAGTGAGCGAGAAAAGTCACTGCTGTTCACTTCATTCAATCCCATCGATTTATCCACGAATAAATTAGTGATAAATTTACCTGGATTGTGAAGTGGCAGACGGCGACGGGGGCAGTGGGTAAAAACGCGACGACGTTGAAATCTATTGCTTTTAATAATCTCTGGCAGTACGAAAGCAATGGGGGTGAGAGGATTATCGGCATGAGTTTTCCAATATTCTACGTGTTTCCATCTTCGCCTCGTTCAACGCACGGTTGCCTTGCATGAGATGAGCACAACTACCCAATACAATTATATACGCGTATATATATGTATATGTATATAAACAAATACGTACAACTCTACATGCATACCTGTCTATGTCATTAAATAGACAATTCATTCCTCCGTTTGTATCATAACGATAAAGTAAACTAAACTAAAATTGCAACAGCGGAAAAAAAACGACAACATGAAAACTCTGATTTTTATATTATGTAAAATAAATGTTTGATGAAAAAAAATATAGCGAGTGAAAATATGAGAAAGAAATATCAAGCGATCTCTCAACTATGAACATACAAAAAAAGAAAAAAATTGCGAATTGTATTTGAGAAATGAAATGAACTCGCATATTTCAATCGTACACTCATCTCCATCACTCTCCTTCATTTTTACCCCTCTACAACCTCAACTGTCATCTTGACACCCAGAAAAGTTGTGTCTGACATCTCGAGGCTTGAAAAGCTTTAAAAGAGGGGGTCAAGTGAATTATTGGTAGTCTTGTGGACTTTAGTGAGAGATATTTTGTAGAGAGCGGTGAAAAAAAATATGAAGAAGTGAAGAACGAGAGAACATTTCTAGAAAAACACATTAAACTATGAAAACAAGCCAGAGGTATACGAGAAAACACAAAAGTTATATTTCTCTATTGTACGTATGTATATAAAAGTATTTATATTTCCTTGGAAGTTGAATAGAATATTTCTCAGTTTATATATCTATATATTTCTATTCATCTTGTTTTTTTATCATCAACTATTTTCCTCGTCTTTATTCTCAATATATGTGGCACTGTATTATTCAACTATAACGTTCTTCAATGAACAGATCTTCCCTGACGATTATTTTCCTTTCAATTCGTGACTAAATCCAGAAGGTTAATCGAATATAACTTGACCTCGTATTATATACTGTGTTCACCCAGTATGCTGTATAGAGATAGAAAATATTTTTCGATTGAATTTAAACGATAAAGAAAATGTCTATGCATCCTCATTGTCCATCGAAGTAACACAAATACCATGAGCACATACAAGTACACAGACTTCAAGTAGAATTGTGTTTACCGAGTTGGATAATTGACTGTCGGAGAGCTCGAGATTTTATATAAAAACTTCCACAGGATGATTTTGTCGTTTATCCACTATTATCAGAAGACAAACATGTGTTGCTATATATTTCTGATATCATAGGAGGATAATTGATGTAAGTTGTCTTGATCCACTTTTAGCTATCACAAACTGTTCTGCGACCAGCAGATTTATCTCAATAAACGTATGAAAAAAAAATATCTTGGTAGATATTTTCCACGTGGATCCGCGTATCGCAGCAACCAACATCGAGGAAAATACGCGAAGGAAAAAAAAAAAAAATGTAGGAAACAGGGTAAAAAGACGAAGTAGCTCTCGCAGCAATTTCCGAATCCTTTTGCTTCCATGAAAAGCCTCACGATAAATCTTCGGGTAATGCACAGGACTTTTACACATCTCTTTCACTCTTTTTTTCTCCTCCTTATAGAAATATATGTTGAAAAAAAAGAAGTGTAAAATTCCAAGTCGTTAGATACAAATTAGACTGGTGGTAGGAAAATTTCCAGGTAGAGAAACGAACAGATAAAATGTGATGAAAAAAATGTAGACAGGAGAATTGTCAAACGAATCCTTTGGAGCATTCTTTCGTCTATTTTCCAATACGACACGTGCCTGGGCTCATTTAATTTTTCGCCTCTCTTGCCAATCTCTACTCGACCCAATACAGATAAACGCTTTATATACACACACACACATTTATATTTATATAGGGAGGATAAGAGAGAAAGAAGGGAAAGTAAAAGAGCGATTCAAACCCTCCAATCACTTTTTTTTCTGATCTCCTTCGCCTCAAGCACACTATATTGCACGACTTGCCTGAAGGGTCTTCAAAATGTCTCTGACAATTTTCCAAGCGCAGAATTCGCCCTTGGAAATAGGTAGATATCTATGCAGATATAAAAGGACACATATACAGGTATATGCAAACATATATACATTCAACTTTCTCATCGTTCTCCTGACATTTGACGGAAATCATCCGAGAACTCATGGCACGTTGCAACGACAGGCCACCCACTATCATCTCATGGTTTTACGACACACCAATTCCCAGTCTGTCCCATAAACTTGCTTCACCACACCCATATATATATTTATACATTTATACATCCTCATAGATGTGCAAGTGAGTACAAAAACGAGAATACGTTTTTTCCTTCACGAATATTCCTGTATTTTTGTACATGTGTTGATGTCACTTCAATGTGAATGTCGTTGTCACTGTTATGTTTATCCACTTGCATTTTCCACTCTCTCTCTTTTGCTATGTCTCCACCATTTCTATCTTCATGTATTCTCGTGCTTGCATAGAAACCCTGGAGATTCTCATCAAATAAAAAGGACACCATTCGCCTTCGCATTTCTCACTCCCATCATCTTTCTCATTTCAATGTCGACATCGTCTCAATTTCGACATATATTATACATATTTGAATGTTGGCATGTATGTGTATAGTTTGATGCGAATACATTCCCCAATGAGGAACACAAGCTCGCTAACATTTCCTAAATAAATACGCTTCGGTTTACCCTCTCAACATCTCGTACTCTTCCGTTTTACAGACAAATACGTGTGTACATGTAGATGTAGAGATTGCGTATGAAAAAAGGAGAAAGTGTGGATTGAAATGTAATATACGCTCCACACGCTGCCGGGAATTATTTGTTTCAATGCATTTACACACACTCAACCAAAATCATTTCACTTCAAAGTCATTGAAATGTCATTGATTGTTTCATGATATGTGCACTCACTCACCTAAATCAAACAATCAGTTATGGCGTGAGCAATATTGATTGATTTATTATTGAAACATCTGTTTAATTCATTTGTGTGTACTCACCAGTTACTTTGATGTAATACGGCAACTGCGCACGCCATGTGTCTTGTGAAGTTTTGTCAGGTGTTACACAACGATATTCACCCGCGTCTTGATAAATAACACGATCAAGTGCCAATGGCCCAGGTCCAGATGGATCCATTGATGTTCCATGGCCCCAACATCCGCCTTCACATTCAAGTGTAACTGCACCACCAATTTGTACCTCCATCTTTCGTGAATCAGTCGCTTCACCGTTTAATGCTTCCGCTTCCATTTCCGAGTGTGAATTCACTGGCGGCACTGACAAATCGTTTTCAATTAGAGACATTTCTTTTCACAAGCAGTAAAAAAGAATGGAATGAAAAATGTGTGATGAAATTATCATGAAGAAAAATCGAAATGTTTATTCGTTGAATGTGTCATCAATCCTGAAATATTTATTTGGTTGAAAGTCATTTGATGAATTATGTTGCTCCAACTAACTGAAGCACGTGCCAAATCTTGACTTGGCACCACCGACCATCGTCGTCTCTACGTGATGTGTCTGTATATACAACTAGAATAGAGGAGAATAGGAACACTGGGCTGCTCTTCATTCTCTCTGGCTATTTATCTGTATATATATACATATATAACCACATCTTGCTCGTGTAAATCCAAAGTAGAAGTAGTATCATGCTGGCTAGGCACGTAGCAGGGATAAACTTTGGCGTATCATCGTGTACAACCTCGTGAAGCCTGAGGCAGTGACATGAACTCCATCGCCTTTTTCTCACACGATCAAATCTCTCTTTTCTTACTTCAGTTCACTATTGCAGACCACACATATTCGCACACTGTCAAACAGCTTCAATTCTATCCAACAATTATTTACAGGTGATTGTTCTTATGTCAACAACGTTCGTAGAGTTATACTTACTTCAATGTTGCAGTAAATGGCGTATAAACAAAAGGCGACAGAGGGATAACTGTAGATTAATAGAAAGGAGAAGTAACACGCGAAGCAAAAGAGTATTGAAGATAAAGTAGAGTGAAATTGGACGGGCAAGTGAGACAGCAACAGAGAGTTAGGTGAAATGGTAAAAGGGGTTAACGCGCACGAGTACCGTCAACCGGATGAAAGCAAAGAAAAGAAAATGGGCGAGAAGGCGACTGAGAGGGAAAAAGAAAAAGAAAAGAAAATGGTATATACCGGAAGAGCCTTGAAGACCCAACTGAAAAGAGTGCCGTAAAAGTCTTTGAGTTGCCGAGTGAATCCGCAGCTAGTGCTCATCCTGTTGCACAACAAAGAGCTTGGAGGTTAGGTAGACAGTCGGGACACCACCGCCACCAGCGGAATTTGAATTCATATGCATATATACTTGTTTCTATACTTATTGTCTGAATTATGTGTTGTGTTGGAATGAACAAGTGAGGCAAAAGGAAAGCAACTCACCGTGATGAATATGTTTATACTAATTTCAATAATTGAATTAAATAGATGAATGAAAAATTGTCTATCTTGTGTATCAATATTTACATGGTATCCTAAATAAATATAGATTTTGCGATATTGTATAATGTGTTGGTATATGAGGGAGAGATTTTGGGCAATGTTCTCAATGTTTAGATTGTATATGGAACATGTTACCGTTTGGGATAAGTAATCCATTGGGTATTTGGACGTGACGATGGAAGCGTGTAATCGATGATTTAGCTATATATAGAGGCGATGAGTAAAGTGGGGAGGATAAGCAGGGGAGTGGGAGAGTGAGATTTAGGTTTATGGGGTCCTCTCTCGGCGTTCAAATTGCGGAGAGATTAGGTGATCGGAAGCTGGCATATACCCAGATCATTGGGGCCAGCGACGACATAGGGGATAGCGCGTTTGGATAAGGCGTCGAGTGGAGCTGCATCATGACAGAATGTGTGCGAAGACCAGGAGAGACGAAATAGGGATAGAGAATTAGGGGAAGAGATATAGGAGAATGATGTCTGGGCGTCTGCGCCCCAATGCCAGATGGCTTCCCCAACTGGTGGCGGTTGCTGGTTGGCTGGTGGTGGTGCTGCTGCCACTCTACCAAGAGGAAATTTGCAAATTTTCGCAACGAGACGCGAATAATTTCCGCACGACCCTGGTGGTTTCCTCCCTTGACAAATCGCCGTGGTTTCCCATTATCGAGAAGACCTTCCGAATTTGACGACTCTTCTCTCATCTGCTTCCTCTTTCTCACTTTCCTCTTCAATCATGTTCGGGTAATGTCCTTGTAATCTTGTGTCATCTTAATGTTATTCCTTCAGATGATTTCCTTACAGTAGGTGAATATTTGATTAGACCACATCAATCAGTTTAAGTACTATGGAGCCATAATTTTTAATTGTTCCCGATAATTTTGTGATTATGGAATGTTGATGTCGCTGCGTAATCGTGGACATTTCATCAATACAGACTTTTTCGTCATTGGTTTGCGTTTGTCATTAGATATAGAGTGTCAAAAATGATAAAAAGGGATTGAACCAACATCAAAATGTGCAATAAAATCAGAGATGTATTTATGTTGCAAATTTTCGGCTTTTAACCGAGTAATCTCTTCCCTTTCATAAAATGAAAGAGTACATAAATTTACCTCGAACAACCAGATAGTATCCAATGCTTGAAAAAAGCCCGAGGGTGTGTTTGGTATAGCACTTGTACCAACCACTGTCGTATCTGCTGATTTTGGTGAAATTGAGCCAACCGTCGTCTGTCTGCTCCACTGACGGTGCACTATTGTCTGCAAGCGAAAACGAGCTTTCATTATCATGGACGTGGCACATGTAAACATGTTCATTTCAAGTTCTCCCATTTCAAGAACCCACATAAATAAATATAAATAAACGTGTACAGAATTACTTTTCGCGTATTTTTATGTTTCATTCTATTCATTTCATTTTTATTTTCTTTCTATGTGTTGACCACTAGACATGACCTGAACCACATCTATCCAACGTTACTTCAATTTGTGGTTTAAAGTGAGAATGTAGGACACGAGGAAATGGTAAACGTGGAAATGCAATTCGTCTATATGCTTTAGGGCTTACGAAAATGCTTTACTAGTTTGCCATTTACCTTTTATACATGTTGAGGAATATATTTCCGTTTGTAGCACATGGCCACACATATTGTAACGAAGTTTTTAGGTGGAACTTCTCGACGTATAGTAAAAGTCTTTATGAATATATACATACGAACGAAACCTATATCTCTTTCAAACTAAGAGTTTTACTAGAGAGACAGACTGCTAAGGCCTGCTCAATTGTGTTAACGGTGTCTCGAGACTCCACCAAAATATATAGCAACCAAACCATTTTGTCATAGATGATACATTGTGACTTCGTGACTTGGCCAAAGAATGTGCATTTTACCGTGAGCTTTGGTAGAACATAAAAAATTGGAACTGCAAGAGAGAATGGGAGGGAATAGAGGGAAATGTATGTAGATATGATGGAGAAGGAGTGAAATGCCAATTTGGTTGGAAGATAAACGAAGTGAATCTTGCAGCGTCACCATTCCAATGTTGAATAGATAATATCGCAGTAGAAATATTTTCCAGTGAATATTTCAGTTTGGTTTCCATATTTATATTCACACATGATGCATGACAATGTGACGTGTTATTATTTTTGTTTTGCATATTCAGCGTTTATTTGACAGCAGTGAAAATGTGAAATATTAATTTTTGTATTGGAATATTTGACAATTTGGAATTGTAAGGTGATAAATAAAATCATTTTAGTTAATTTTGAAATGAAGATGATTTGAATTATATCGATTCTATATTTTTATGTTTGAAAAGTTTGACATCATTCAATCTGTTTTTTTTTTATTGCACACACCCTCGGCTATTTGCCCAATTGTTATTGATTGACCAATCATTCAAACTCGCTCACAATTTTGTTTAACAATTACCATTAATTATTATTCACATACTGAATTGTTAAATGGTTTTGGTTACCCGAATGCAAATCAATTCCTGACAATTGGGAATGCAGGGAATACAGGGAATACATTGAACATGAAATTTGCATTTTATTCGTTGAATATATTTTTCTGCATAAAATTAATTCTAAAAACATATATACGAAAAATTTTGTGTAATTAATGAGTTTGATATTCGAATGTGAATAATTGAAGTGGACAATTATAAATATACGAAAGTCAGGGGGAAAGCAAAAAAATTTTAGTTACTTCATTTCTATTCGCATAAATCTATGTTAAAACCTCAACATAAAGTTCTTTGTATTGTTGTGTTGGAAGTGGTTTTGAGGGAGTAGTAGTGGGGCCAGAAATGGAGATAATTACAACGCACTACAAAGTTTAATGGGGAGACATGAAGTCGTTGTGAGATTTTTCTTTACGAGGTAGGTCTATATCGTTTGATATTCTTCAGAAGGTTCTCCATTTTTTTCGTTCACAACCATTTTAATTTTTTTTTTTCCTCTTTACTCTTTATGTCATTTTAATTTCATTTCTATAGAAATATGTGAATGGCACAATAAATGTGGATGAGAAATCTTTGTAAAGAAATGCAACGATAACGTCTGTCATAAAAACCCGTATATTTCACTGCTGACATTGACTATTGCGTATGAAACATGTTGCTGCCATGTTATATAATATCACTTGTCGAGTCAGTGAAAAAATGGTAACCGCTGGGCTTCATCGACATAGAACAAGAAAATCATTTTTTTCTTTTTTACCATTTTAAATTAAACCCAGGAAAAAAATCATGACATTGTCTATTTCGTATTTCTAAACATTAAAAAGTCTCATTGGAAAATATTTTTCAATTATGTAAAAGAATTTGCAGGTTGATTCATGTGATATTTGGCTAAAGTGAAAAATGAGTAGATGGTGATGATAATAACGAAGATGAATTCAATTCTGAATAAATAAAATAACTCACCACGTTGCCAAATTGGTAAACTGGATGGATTACTGTCTACCTCGCATTTCAAACTCACAGAGATGCCCTCAAAAATAGGCGTACCAAAACCAGGATAGCGCATGATTGCAAATGATGGAGTATCTGCAACATTAATTGAAGAGAAAGATGTTCGTTCAGTGAATGTGATTACTGATAATCCTAAAGCTGGAAACAAAAAAAAATTCACTATATTTCTTCGTTAATTACTGCCTCTCAACTTCGAATATATCCTGTCATTCTATTTTTTTTTTTTTTTTTTCCAAGAACAATTAGCAAAATTCTTTTCTAGGGCATGCATTCACAGTGATTGGATCGATAAGACGAAAATACCATCGAGCATGCCAGCAATTTGTGGTAATTAATGAGACCCTTGAAGGCAATCAATGGAAAAGAATAATTGAATAAATGAAAGAGACTACCCCCCCCCCCCCCCCCCCCCCAAAAATTCCAAGTGACTGTGGAGAACAATATCAAATGAGGTTCGATATTTTATACCATAGAGACATATCAATTAATTTTCATATTTTTTCAAGTGTCTTCATGTTTCCATTATTGATGTTCACATAGACAAATGAATGTTTTGATGATTGAGTGTGGTATTGAATTGGAGAAGCATCAAATTCTATAGCTTGAAGTCACAATGTGGAATGTACGTCTGTAGTTATTCAGCCGTAACAGGGTGGTTGATGATGGTGTACGCGAGTAAGGAGAAGGGTTTCGTTAATAGTGCAGAGCTAAGACAATACGGTGGTTAATGAAAACCGTACCTCGTCTACTTCCAACTACTACTGATGCTTATGTAGGTTATATCATTATTGTTATTATCAAGCAAATACCAAATACGTGGCGAACAATGTAATGCAGAGAAGGAAGTCATCAAGACGATATATATACAAGGTAGGTTGATGAAAACAGAGCTGCATTGAGTTTCTGTCGTGTTCATTGAATAATATCTACAAATATCTTGGGAATATTTATGTAGGGATAATAATTATGTGAAGGGGATGATTCAGATGAAATTTCGAATTGGTTTGAATGTGTTGGAGATTTTGGATTGAAGTTATGTACACACAGAAATTTATTTTAATCAAGAAGACAAGTGATACTTTGGTTAATTATCATTGACATTTAGAATGGACATTGCAAGAGGCTGTTTCATTTTTTTCCGGGTTTATGTCATCAATTGAAAATCGACACGAGAAATGATCGTAGGGAAGTGATATCATGACTAATTTATTTGACTGATGAATATCGGAGAAAAATGTGTTCACGGAAATTTGTGAGTTATCGAGGTAAATCCAGAGTTAGAATGGATGAGATAGAACTTGATGGATCCAATATTGGATTGGGATAAATATGATTTGTGAGGAATTATTGAGTGACATATTTTATTCGACAGAAAATCCTTTTTCTTGTTGAGATTTGATTGGTTTGGGAATGGAAATAAATACAAGACAATTTCCATGTCATTAGAGTTTTCTTTTTCAAACAGTAATTCATGTCTCTTTTTTCGTATCACTTTGTCCTTTATCACTCCCTTTCACCTTCACTCTCTATCTTTTTTTTTTTTTTTCAATATAAATTAGTCTACCTAAATAGCGGTATACTCATAAAATTTGCAAATCGTCTCAGAAGTTCGAACAAAAGAGCTCACAAAGTCTTCGTCTCGCGAATGATTAAAGTTTACGACGATGTTTCTATATATTTTTTTTTCTCTTCTTTTTTTTTCCACGTTTTATCTCATTCCCTGTCTCTCAACATTGTGGAGATATAAGTGAGAGTGGGGAAGGAAGATGAAGCGCTGTGGGGAGTAGCACCGCGATTCCGCGACTTGAAATTTAACGAATTTTTCAAGTAATGACACGTTTATGCAAGCCCATCAAATATTTATGAATTCTTCATGAACTTTTCCATCTTCTAGCTTGATTATTGTAAAACAAGCGAGTAAAATGAAGAGAGGATGATACTTTGAGAGTGTTCACTGATTGAAAAATAATTCGATAATATTTTTTCTTTCATTCACATCAATTTAATTAATAATTGTTGTATATCACACATGAATGTATAAATAATTATTCAAATAAAATTAAATGTAAAACAAAAGAATGAAATTAGGAAATATAAAATGCACAAGTCAGACTAGCGTGAATGTATATGTAGGTGTACATGACAAGATACATAACAAAACAGAAGAAAAAATGAGGAATGAGAAGTGAAGAAAATAGGAAAAAAAAAAGAAAAAAGCGCACATGCAATCACGGAATATGTGCCCACGTTGCTTGTTGGTATATTCATATATTGGAGCGAAGGAAACACTGGCAAGCCAACACCCTACATCCCACAAAGCTCGGAATATAATTGCGGACAGGCAAGTGACGTTCTTTTACTTTCTGCTTCTCTGCTTTTCTGTCTCTATCTACCATTTATTCGCACACCTCTTTTTTTTTGTCTGTTGGTTTCTACGACAGACGCGCGTGAGAGTCCAAGCAGAAAGAAAATCGCTGTCGCGTCGCTTTAATGAAGTGTCGTCCGCACACCATTCTCAATTTCTGTGTGTGTATAAGTGAGAACAAAATGGCAAATGGTGAGATGAGATGGGGTGGCGATGGGTGGGAAGTGGACAAAGAATGAACATAAACAGAATGAAGAGTGAAAATACTGCAGCAACATTTGTAGCTCATAAATTATATGAATAATATGATGCATTGGAGTGAAAAAATTATAGAAACAGAAATAAATTCAAGTGAATGAGAAAAAAAAAATATTGTGATGCGAGAGAATTGAGAACATGAATAGATAAAAATGTTATTAAGAGACAAATAAACGTCTATGCAAATAAAATTTTGTAATTGTGATTATTTCAGTGTTTACTTTTCGTGACAGAATTATAAAGGAAAATCACCAATGAAAGTGGGGACACAATGGCAGTGAGAGGTAAAGTAAAATAAGCAACGTCTAGATGAGGCGTTTTGCGATGACAAAAACGTTTCGTACCTCTAGAATCTCCTCATCGTGAAGAGCAAGAATAAAGTGAAGAGAAAAAAAAAGGGAATAAAAAAATAAACGACAATGAAAAAGAAAGGAAACAGAGAAAAAAAATGAAGGCACACAAGCACGAGGGAAACGTGGAAAAAAAAAATAAAAAGAAAAATTGTGCTCGTAAAAGAGGAAACGAGTTTCGCTTGGTAAATCCTATTGGATCAGACGCGGATCTATTGGATTTTCGTTGATGGGTGGATCAACATGAGGGACTTGCGCTTGCTCCGGAATTGCGATAAGTCTTATCAACGCGTATGAGAATGCGTTGCATCGCAATATGTAAAGGAGAAATGCACATGGAAGAATAAGAAGCCCGAGATTCTTCATGTATAGCAGAAAGATGACGTTTTTCAATTCTTACATTCATATTTATATCTTTTCTTAGACGGTTCAATGGTCACAGATCAGACGCAAATCTCATATAGAGACCACTGGAAATATATAGTTGTCGTCAAGCACAGTAAGTTCCCTTCCATTCCAGATCTGTGGATTGATTGCAAGCGACATCGTGTTCACTGCAGAATTGAGGTAAGATATATATACATACACATCTATCTGACTTTCCCACTTCTCTCTCGCGTGTCACCTCATCATATACACACACCTTCAGGCGTGCTGTTAACGAGTCTCGTCCTGTATAAATTTTAGATGCAAATCGGTAACAGAAGAAGATGCGTCTTATCGGATCACTCTGGTGAGCACAGGCATCATTCCAAATGTCAGTTGAAAACGCCATCTCTATTTGTCATACATCAAAATGAATTCATGTATTCCATAACCAATAACTAATGACAAATACCATCGTTAAACTCGATCAAAATTCTTACACAAATTTGCATCACAATTTTTCTCATCATATACCAATTCTCAATTCATATTGATGAATGATTTTGTGACGAATCAGAGAATGAATAATGTTCCTGGAGGTTGGCAGTTTACTTGGAAATTCAAAGTGAGTTTCATATTATTTAAGTTAGATGAAGTATGTGTGAATGTGTGTTTGACTGTGCTCTTGAAAAATCAACAGAGCCTGTTACTTGAAAGTAATATCCCTGAATCTGCAACCTGACGAGTGAAAAGAGGTAGCCGAAAAGGTGAGAGAAAGAGGAATGGAGTTGGAGAGAAAGTGAGGTTATAAAGGGTGCTTGGCAGTGCAGTGTTCGTACACAAACTTACACCTATACGTTGTGTATAGTTGAGATGTACTAAAACTGAGATGTTGAAGAGAAACATATACAATGTTATATATATTTATGTATTATATATATACATATTAAAAACGAAGTTGAGTGAGATGAACAGGGGCTTTAGTTTTCCACTTAACCGTGAAGGCTTCTATGTTTAAGCTGGCTCGAGATGCTTTTTCCTCGCATTCCATATTCAGTGAAAGAACATGCAAATAGTTATTAGTTATTAAAGTGTCAAGTGTGTATGCAATCTTCACATTTTTATTTTCAGGTAAGAAGAGATACGTTAAATATTCAACAATAATTCCTGACGATCGATTTCATGTAATTGAACGAACGAAATATCCATGAGGATTAATCGACGGTAAATTATTGAACCACGGATGAATGCATTGTGGATGGAGATGAATGCATAGAAGAAAAAAGACTTGGTATAAAGAGGAGAAATGAGGAAAGAAAAATGAGAAATGTTCACAAAAGTAGAGATAAAAAAAAACAATAATAGATCTTTGTATTTTAGTCTCTTGCTTTAGTTTCAATAGACTCTTGTTCTTGTAACTCACCACCAACGAGCCAATTTGGGACACTGAAATACTTATATACATCGAGATGAGATAAAAAAAAGATGGAGAAATTTCTGATCTCAGCCACTTTTCTTTGCTTGATCTATATACGACTATCATTGATAAGGATTGTTGATAAATTGAAGTAATTGAAAAATGAAACGAATACGAGGTAGTAGAAGAAAAAGAAATGAAATGCCCTTGGAAAGTTTTCAAATATCTAAAGATGTTCAAGAATTCGTTGCGTTTGAAATACTTCGGAACGTGTGTCACGATGTGAATGTTCTTTATTACTTTCACAATAGGAGTGTGAAAAAAACATCTCGTCGCAATGAAACTTCAACTGAGGAATAAACAAATGATAATCGAGGTGGAATATTCACGAAATCTCCGACTCAAGCTTAGTCCCAATTTACAATGATACATTGAAACATTTTATTTCCACCCCAGGATATATATAATCCTACTGAGTTGACTCGACGTCGCTTGTCTATCCACTGGAATGAGAACGATCTCCACTCATCCACCCTCTACAAGATGTGCTGGATGTTATATATATTCCATGGAAGGGATGTAAAAGAAGTGAGAATGAGAATGAAAGCGAGCAGAAGAAAGAAAGAGAAGAGAACAGAGCAGTTTGCATGTTATATATACTCTTGACGCGAGGAAAGATTTCCGAAAGTAATTCAGCCAAGAAGAACGACCGGGAATTTTTCATTCTCACCGAACGCGCGCGAATTTCCTTCACTTATACATGCTCGACGTTGCAGGCACGTGCAATGTACATCTTTCTCGCTCATTTTCATTTAGTTTCACACTTTCCCTCACTTCAGGTAAGTATACGAGAAAACTTGGCAAAGCGAATTTAAACGTCAGCGACAATAGTCTCAGCAATTTCGCTCATATCCAAATGAAAAATATTTCACTGTAAAATTTTTTTTTGTTTGGCTCTATTCATTCACATTGTTTTATGTCTCATTTTCTTTCAGGTGCTTTGGTCGTATGAAGGGGGTGGAAAAAAGCGTCGATAATAAAAACATTGAACATGGTTGTGTGTATATATTGATGAAGGAAAAAGGCTTTTAACCCTTGTTGAGATAGATGGTCACAGGAAATTTTCTCCATTTTCACCATGTCTTCCCACCTTTGTCACCTTACATCCTTTTCACATGGTCCTCTATCGCCTGAACCTCTATACAGTTCACGCCAGCAAAGCTTGTAAATCAATTACAAGTCTCGCGCGAGTTGCTGAGAAAATAGCACGTACACAACCTATATGTCTACCAACCTGCTGTATTGAGTGAGCTCACACACGCCCTTTGTTCCCTCTTCAACACAGTCTGTGTCTATGTAACACCACCATTCGAAACAAATTTACTCGGACTTTTACAGTGAAAAGACAATTCAACAATTTTCTTTTTCATTTGTTTACTTGAATGACATCAATTTCGAAAGCTGTTCTACAAACTCTAACTTTCTATTCTCGTTATTGTCATTACATCAACGTAAGTTGATAACAAAGTAAATATTGCACAATATATTGATGGAGAAAATTTAATTAGCAATATTCTAAGCAAAGTTGCGCTGGTAATTCATCAGCAATTTGTAATTTGTCTCGAAGAGAAATTTCATTGAACGTCGTCAAGTCATTCTGGGCTTATGGATAAACAACAATGTGATAGAAGTGTGAGCAAGAAAATCATGTGTTTAATAACTGTACACATATTTATCTAAGACGTGCGCTTAGGCACCACCTATTTCCGCCCAAAACCTCCCTCGTCGTTATACCTCAACTGTGTGAACACAGTTTAGTGTCGCATGAGATTTGAATATGATTGATAGAGTGTTTAAACCCAGAGTCTGACATGAATGGTGTTGAAACACCTCTGTCTTATATTATATAAGAGATGGAGTGTGTGCGAGAGAGGCGATGGGAACGAATAAGAGTAGACGACAGAGAAAGGTTCTCGAGTTAAAGCTCAAGACTCAAATCCACCCAACGTCATTTCGTTCAAGTACCAACCTCCCCTAGTTCAACTATAATAAAATCGCTCGTTGTCCGTGACATTGACGAGGTTGAAGACGTGCTTTCCGCGCGTGTGCATCATCGAACGACGATGTGGGTACAGAATTTCAAGAGTTGTGGAACAAATTGTTGAGAAAAGTTGTAAAGCAGAACTATATATGGAATGGTGTTGGTTGGAAACTGGGCTATTTTATCATTCAACTTTTTTGTTCTTCCACTCAGTAACTCTTTTTTCTCCTCTCCTCCTTCCTCATCATCCATTTCTTCTATTTCTTTATCTGCCACTTTCGAATCGATTTAACTATTCTCCGACAACGAACAATTGAAATATCCAAAGCAAAGATTGTGGTTCATCGAATTTATTTTTCTATCAATCCATGTCCACTGCCTTCTATTATCATAATTTTTCTATTCATATTCAGATGTCCATGTTGATGGATATGTCCAAACCAATTCATCATTTCGAGAAAAATAAAATATTTCCTCTGCTATGATCATTATGCTTAAAGAATGTTCAGTCAGAAGAATGTTATTCATCATAGATACCCTCTGTGTATGTAATTGAATACGAACGGAAACCTACACCTACCACCGATCATATTTACATAGAGATATATTTTTAGTTCACGGTGTGATAGAGTCCAATTTTGTCGGTCTTTTCTCGAATGAAATAAGACCAGGGTTCAACGAGATATCGACGTTATTCACAGACTTGCGAATGCGGCTTTAACTCATCCCCCGCACACTTTTTCTATATATCAAACGTACACACTCACTTCACCATCGGTTTCGTTGCATGGAAATTGAGATGGTGGTGAAAAAGGAGAAAACGCAATTATAGACATTTCTTTCATCTAACGCACGCGAATGTATACTTACTCTCTAGACCGATCTGAGGATCATCTCTTCTTTATATGCCAATGAAAAAGTGGAACGAGAATGAGATAATAAAAAAAGAGTTTGATAAAAAAAATCTCATTGAGTATTGAAGTTCTTTGCTGCCTGTATAGTCACACTTCTTTCATTGCTGAATGAAATTTTTTCACTGATCTGGATCAGCTTCAACTTCACTTCATTTCTTTATTTAGTGTTTTTAATTATTTGAAATAGTTCTATCGACACTTTGCTGTTTCGTTATTGAATAAATATTTCAGAGTCAATCGAAGGAAAAACGTTCAGACTGTAAAACTCTGTTGTTATGACTGCCATTACATAAATGCGGGTAAGTGAACGCAAAATTTGAACTATTCATACGTATAGAAAAATAAAAAAAAAACAAACAATTGTTTGTCGCCCGTATGATTTTCAATACGTGAACGATTTTCATCAGTACCCGTATCGCCGAGAAAAAGAGCTGAGTGAATATTATCAATCGTGTAGAAAACTGTTATCGTGAAGACATTAAGATAACCAGCATGCTCGGAATTTTATTGATGATATGAATTTACAGTTTGAGTTGAAACTGTTTCATACCATCAACTACGACACTTAGACAAGTGGAAGGAAATTAAATAAATTGGTTAGAAAACGGTCTACAAGGCAATACGATAAATTATGTTGAAGAATTTCGTTCTCATCCTGCAACATCTCTACAATATTTATATCATCAATTAAAACGGATCCTCTTGCGCAATTGCCTTTATCGCATCTATCAAAAAGACTAAACACACAATATAGGCGGTGCCTTAAACTTGTATCAGCAAATTTTCGGACGATCCTGTTTGCCGAAAGTGTGCCCGCACCATGAACGAAGAAAAACGGGCGTTTGTACTACGATACACATGGGAGCGTTGAAAAGGTGGCGCGGTGTAGAATAAGAGGAAGCTTGCGCGCCATTCAAGTGATGTATATTCTTGCCAAAGTCACAAGCAACCCTTAACCTCCTTCCACACTTTCTCCCTCACTCTCACTCACCACCATTTCCTATATAACCCTCCGTCTTACTAATTCCTCTCGCCTCTACCTCTCAACACAGTCGCCGGTTCTCGTTCGCACGCTTGCCGTTTTTGTTCGCGCAAGAGTTAATCCCCGTTGGCGGTGCAAGTTTTACCCAGGAAAACTGCCTGAAACTCTCTGGAACAGTCTCGCTTAAAACTCTATGGGCGCGAGGACATGGAACTATGGTAAAGCGTTGAGAAAAGAAAGACAAAAATGATGTACATGTAGAAATGTGTATGAACATGTGTGCAAAAATAAAGGAAAGTAAAATAATTTGAATACCTGATTTCATCTGGGGTTGAATATATTACGGACCAGACGGAAGAGAAAACAAATATCAGCTCCCTAGTTCACCGAAACTCAATGTCTAAGTAAACTCTTGTCTACAGAGTGATGCATGAGATTACAAATGAAAATTTAATGAATCTATCAAGAATGAATCAATCGAAAGAGCAATGCAGCAGCGGTACGTTGAGGAAATGAATTGAAAACTCACATTGTACATCAAGAAGGATGCTGGCATTCATTGGCACTGTCAACGTTGCATGTCTTGCAATACAAATAATTGTCGCATTATGATGTCCACGTTGAACTTTAAGATGTGCTCCACTATGTCCACCAGGAGAAGGCGGAACAACAGTAAGATTCTCTGGTAATTGTTCAGGACCTTCTATTGTCGTTTGTGATAGTGTCATTCCCCATGACAACACTGAACGTGGATTCCCACCCTCAGCAGCACATTCCAATGTAAGCTCTGAACCTTCCTTAACTGGTACGAACTGATTTCCTGGGTCCAGCCGACGACCATCTATCAGCAGATAAGTCCCCCGTGGTGCCTCTGAAACATGAGCAGTCGTAAAGCGTTGAGAATTTGTGGCATCTTCATCTTATTTCACTACCCCTTTTTCTTATACACCAACTAACTTGAAATTGTATTGGTATATGAAATTGTTCTGTAAATTGTGGACTTATAAGAAATAGTAGAATTGCCATATCCATTTATTGACCAAGTCAATTGAATCATTGTGCGATGGAGATAAATCATGACAATTGCCCAATGGGATTGTATGAAGGTAACGCAGAAGTAATAATTGGCTTCGAGCACTGTGCGATACTGTAAATTTATCCCATGTGTATATTTTGTATATATGTACACACATAAAACTGTTTTATATATGAACAGTTGGCTGTTTGCCATTTGGGGATTTATATAAACTAAAACGATTTCACGACGTGACAAAGTATGGACATTTAGTAAAATATACGACACATATATGTGCATTTCCGTATGAATCTATGTATATACACATTTACGAAGGATGTTGAAACGTGCAATATCACGTTTTGCTCCAAGGCGATGTGGACAAAAAATATCAGACGACATTCTGATGGCACTGTAAGGTGCAATGTTTGAGAGTTAGTGGAGAAACAGAGTGTGAGGAACAAAGTTAGAAGATGAAACAAAAGAAAAAGGAAAATAAACGCGGTGAAAATTGTGTGCATGGCTGTGTGAACGCGAGAAAATACAGCAGGTGTTAATATGGACACGAAAACCATATTCGAAGTGCACGGATGGAGGAATTTTGTACCATGGTGTGTCAGTTTCGCCTGTTGGAAACGCATTTAGCACACGTGGTGCATTATTTGATGGTATACGATGGAATATCACTATACTCTGTGTACCATCCCTGTCCAAAGCTCATTTTCCAATTTTCTTTTTTTATAATGAAATGAACATTTAACTTATGACGAAATATCAAATATTTGAATAATTCTTTATCATCTCTCTCCACAATTTACCATTCTAATCATCAATATGGATTTTTCGAGATTGCACACCAATATGAATATTTGTTTTACATGCTGAGTAATTCTTTCAAATTATATATGCTTCGAAAAAAAAAAAAATAAATAAAAAACACTTTTTTTTTCCATCCCCTTTTTTTTGTTCGCTATTCTATTTATTTTGTTTGTTAAACTTGAAAAGCATGCGAGACTGCATGGGGGGTAAATTGGTTTGTTGCAGAGACGCTATATACGCTGGTCGTTGCAGTGACTGAAAAGTAAATGGAAAAAAAGAAAAAAAAATTGTAATAAAAATATGAATAGAATAAAAAAAAGTGGACATGTTGAAAAAAAAGGGTTTGGATGGTAGAATTCATATATGCGGAAGTTCCAACGTTCACCCCTCAACTCTCTGGCCTATCTCGAATGCATGTGCGCATAACGTGAGTACCGTGCGCAATACATTGAATCAACAAATATGTATATACAGCAATATGTGCAACCGCACGCCACTCTACTGCTGCATTCTTGTAACTTGGCTGGGCAAATGTTAAATATTCAAGAGTTTTAGTGCCTGGGAAGAACTCAGTGGTGAAGATTCGTACATTTCGTGTAGGAGTTGAAGAAAAAACGAAAAGTAAATGAAGAAAATGTAGGGTTAGTGAAGTAACGAAATGTTACCACTTGTTTTTGTTTTTTTTTTCTTTTCATTCTCTCTCTTCTTCAATTAATTCCGGTCAGTATTTCTGTTTTAATTTTTTTCTTTATTTCTGAATTCTAATTCAATTCGGACACATGGCCAATGTTGGAATGAAAGAATGAAAGGGTGAAAAGGCTGAATGTTGATATGACTTCTATCCATACTTGCAAATTTCTCAGACACCCTATACGCATAACTATATATCGATTTAGCAATTAGTCACAGCTGTTGCCCTTGAACGAAGAATTGTACGGTCCAGTCAAAGAATTACGGCCGAATGAAAAATAGATTGAGGAAAATCAGAAGAGGGATGAGAATTTGGGGAAACGAGTGCGAGCAAAAGAGACAGGTTGGCTTGAGGGGGTGAAAGCAGAATAGAAAGCCTTCCCAAGCCTTTTATCGGTTTCAACTCGAGCGCAAAGGCTTCTTTCATTTCCTCCGGGACCGTATTTCACAAGCTGTTGAAATATATTTTCTCTTTTCAATTGAAGTGAGAAGCAGCATCGGTGTATATTTATGTATATAGATGCATATAGATGTGGCAAAATGAGAAGAAATGCGAATGAAAATAAAATAGAGAAAAAAAAATAATACGAATGTATATACACAACTACTTGCGAGCGTGTACAATTCTCCAGAATATTCTCTCGAGATATTCACATTGGTATACACATGAATAACCAACAAATAAGAAAAAAGAAAAACAGAATGAAAAATCAAATTAATGAATCCATCGGGTTCAGATGAATAAAAAATGTCATATGTTGCAACGTCTACCGACACAACAATAGCAAGAGAGGATGTTTCCGATAATAATCAGGATTCAAAGTACAGTTCAATAAGCAGATGAGATCCATGACCATTGAAACTACATCCTTGTACGTTTTCTTCAATGAAAATTCTCTATAATAAGAAACGCATGAATGCGTCCAATCGACTTGCGTCTCATGATATTGTGTATGTATTGAAATAACGGTAGGAGATTAGTTCTTCACTTTTTTTTTATTTATATTCTTTTGCTATCATCTCAATTTTCTTCAAAATCTGTTGCAGATTTTTTTTTCCTTGTATATATCAATGGACAGAATATCGTTCCATTGGGCCACATCCATTAATCCATGCTGACGGAACACTTTCCGTATATTACGACGTCAACGTTTATCTCGAGAAAGCAAAACCCGTTTGGGGCTCGTTTTCTTCGATGAGGTTATGTTGAATAAATTCATGTGGACACTATTCACTGCAGTTTTAACCTACAAAACGATTTACTTTTGTATATTTATTGATGAATATAAAAATATATCTTCGTATAATTTCATTGGTGTCATTTTTTCATGTTGACTGTTGGAATTGTGTTTCGTATTAATTCTTAATGGTGCAAACACTATTGGAAATTATTTCTATTTCATACTCTGACTTCAATGTGTATTCTCGTATGTGTATTATATAAATCCCGATGCTCGAATAAACCTGAATAAATTCAATCTCGTCAAGTTCTATTGATAAAATTGCGGGTGTCGATTTTCTATCACAAATATATACACAAAAGTATTTGAATCAAGAATGAGAATGGAAGAAAACAGTAGCAAAGAAAAAAAATTAAATCGACATGGAAACCATAGCAATCAATAGAAAGCTTTTGATATTTCAACAGCGCCCCTCGTCACTGTGATTCAAAAGCGAAGTATTCTTCTCCAAATGCAAATTACGACTGTCTCTGGATGGTTTGAAGAAAGAAGAAAATTAAAATGCTAAAAATAAAAAAGAGCAAAAGTGAGAAATCATTACATTGATCAACTAATCAAAGATATGAGACAATTTCATTTCACACATTCCACTTTACATTTCTATTTATATAAATCCCCTGCACAAATTGTCCCTTTTCTCCAATTATCAAAATCATTTTTATCATTCTCTCTCACAATTCACTTCATCACCACTCATCTTTCAATCTCCATATTTTCCCTTTTCTTTTTTTCTCTCCTTATTCACTTGCTTTCCATTTACTTTTGTCTCTCACACTGAAAGCATTTTATCTACATTTTATCGCAACGTCTCTTTCATACATTGACTTATTTGCACCTGTAGCGTATTTTTTTTCATCCACCTGCTCACACATATACATGTCCATACACATGATCGATTTACGTTAATGGATCGAAATAGATGGTGATAAAAGGAAAAAGAAATAAATGTCATTGCGAAATAACGTGCATTACATTCAGCGCAGATATTATTTTTATCGTTTCTAGTAAAAAGTAGACTAGAAATAAATCTCATACGATATCCACCCATGGTGTGATTGCATTATTTATATCAGCAGTAGTTGCTTATTTATTATGCAGTAGGACGAATATATCGATCTGTTTGATAGAGACTATTTGCGTATACCCACTCTATGTCCATCTATATATAATATGCATGGATATATCTGTACACAAGGTACACGAAAATTAGTGACGCATTCAAGCTTGACATCGCTCAATCAAGTGAACTGATGGTTGGTAAGTGCACGCATGTAACTTGTTCGAACGATATATTCTCTTGTATCTACATTCGTAACCGTCTGAAAATCCTCTACCTCCATTTGGATCTGTTGATTACAAGTCGGTGAAAATCGATAGTTTGACAAAGTTGGACAAAGTCTCCTCAGTACTTTGATGTACTGAGTATTGACACTATTCATCAACTGACATTGAATGTTCATCAACAATTTTTTAATATATTTTCACATTTATTCCAGGTACAAATGAATCCCTGTGCATCAACATGATGTTGTTCAACATCATCGTAATACACTCGCAGTTGCATTATGTATTGCGTGTCAATTTGCTTATCATTTCATCAGCACATCGTCTGTAGTTTCTCCTGGGAATATCCTTCAACGCTGTTTATACAACCCTTCAATTTCCACGTTGTGTGATACAATGGATCATGGATAGTGGTTGTGTATTTCCTTGCCAAGTTCACGTATGTGTACATCGGAACTTGATGATGGAGGGAAATTGTGTTTACACTTTTAGCTAAACATGACATAGTGATTTCTTATTTAATTTTTTCTATATTCTCATCAGCGAACAACCGTTGCTACGAACTCTGCATATAGAATCATGTCCAACTGTTACTGTTCCTATCGAACTGTGAAAAAAAAGGAAGCCAAAGCAAAAGCTGAAGAAACAAAAAAGCTGAAGAAACTTTCCAAGAGATTTTCCGTTTATCCTCCAATCTCTGAGTCAACCTCATATTCTGCTGACTAAACGAAAGCAAGAAAGACACAAAATCTGAGAGACTCGTGTTATTATTTGGTAGGAAAACAAAATGCTGTATTTATATGAATAATTGTTTATAGATGTGGAGGAAGATGGAATGGAACAACAATCCAATCTGAAGTAGATCGATGTAATAAAAGTGCAATCAGATGAGAAATGTCGTTTATGTTTGTTCGTGGATACATTGAGTGCACACTCAGCTGATGGTGTCGTAAAGCACAAGAGTGGAATAGCTGAGCTTAAATGACTGACATTCGAAGGATATCGACTGGTCACGGCAAGTGACTGACCCCACTTCTGTATCAAGTATGAAGTTACACATGCAGGGTGTACAGTGACACCATTGAAGACCCAATGCGTTAATTCACCAACATCGGAATACACAGGTTTGTATTTAACCTGTACATATATTTGGAATTCGTGTTCAATATACGACTATCGCAACTCGACCGACCATTTCTGCTTGCAACTGCTAATGATCTATCCCTACATTTATATGCATAGATGTCAACATAGAGAGTATTGTTCAACGATCCACGCTATGAGGTTGACTCAACCAAGTGTGACACACTTCAATTAATTAGGAGGAGATTTGATGACTATGGAGGAACAGGAAGTCATGCTAATCAATGGATTGTTGGTGGCTAGTGATCAACGCACCCGACAATAATTGCTGCTCATGCACCGTGATGAACGTGAACAGTGGGAGAGGGTGGTGAATGAAGGAATTGTTCAGGGGAAGGTTTGGTTTAGAGGAGATGCGAGGTGGAAAGTGGTTAGGTAGACGGTTCTAACTTCCAGGCACTAATTCATGTTGCAGAGAGGGTGTAATGTTACCTCACTGGTGCGGAAAGGCGATTGCGTTAGCACCCGTTGAATGATGGTCTAAATTACAGTCGTGATTTTGACATTATGACCTGCTCAAAGTTTAGTGGCATTAAATGAAAGGTATTGCCACAATTTCCAAAGTTCTTGTATAAACATATAGAGCACCATTGTTGCTGTACATTTGAGAAATTTGTGAACTCCTCTCTATTCAAATATGTTTGTTCAATGTTTGATAAATTTGATCTTTTCAACGTTAATTTTCTCTGTAAATTGCTTCATCTCTTACCTACTTCATTCTATATTTCATCTAATTTTGTTTACTTTGGGATTTTGCTCGACAGAAGGATATTTTATCATCAGCATAGCTTCACTTTTGTCTGATAATATTTGGAATTGATCGGAACGAAATCTATTTCTGATATTTTTTTGTGAATCCTTTGTGATTTCATCTGAAGTTATTCATTATAGATACGAGAATAATTGCCCATTTAAATGCAGATTTTAAAATGGAAATTGTAGTATTTCAGATCTTGATAATTTTTTTCATTTATTTTTAAAGAGATTAAACGATTTCGCAGTCGATGTGTCGTGAAATCAACGTTTAACTACTAATGAATCTCAGTTTGGGCGGTACTCGAGGGCAAAAGACTTTACTCGCAAAAGTGGCACTTTACGCGAGAGTAACCACCAGCCAAAGTGAAAAGTTTGCTGTTAAACCTCCACTTTCTCTTTCCACCACCCTTCCACTTTTTCCCCTTTACCCATACTCCAAAGACGACATCTACCGCGTACTTGTCCGTTTGTTGTTTTTTCTACCACCCTCTCATCTTCATAGTTGCCGTGTACTAAAGAACTCAAACCTTGTTCTGTACGCACGAATTCAAGTGTACAATGAATGATTGATGATAAAACACGAGAAACGAAGCAATAACATTCATTCATAGCAGTAGAAATGATTGTAAATAAAAGAATTAGTTGTGCTCCAATTTGATATTTGTTGTTTGGTGCGGTGCACACAATTATTTTTATTGTGCTCCATGTTCCGATAACAAAAGAAAAAACGAGTTGGTTTTCAAACAGTAACAGCACTGGGACGTAAAATAAAAACTACAATGAAAAACAAATAAAGAGTAAATACACACATACATCCATAGACAAGGTACACACATGAACGCAATACTCCCACGATGCATATTCAAATATTGTGACGGGAAATTAATATGCATAGAATGACATGACTCGGAGTTTGCGAACGTTTTCACAGCATCCCCAACGTGACCTCATCCAGACTCTTAATTCCATCCGCAGCCACTGGTATATACATACATAACCCTCTTTGTCAATCCACAAACATTCCACAGATGATTGCACTTTTCAACTCTACATCAAGTAGCCATAAAGAAAAAACCAAAAGAACGTTTTGTACGCAATGATTGGTTATAAATATTCGGAAAACCAAAGCATGACACACTTTTTTCCAATCCAATGAAAATAAAATGAATTTTTTTTTCCTTTCCAACCAATCGCAATTAATTCGCGGTTGAGCAACACCATTTTTATATGGCTTTGGGTTTTTCCGCACAATGATCATGCCCTTTATATCTATATCGCGTCCTGTCGTCGAAATCACCCTATTGAAGCAATTGAAAATCGATTCATTGGACAACTGAAAAATTGATCATCGAAATGGAAAGAAAAAAAAATATGTCAACAATATATGAGTTGTAATTTTTTTTATTTCATTTTCCACATACCGAGTATGACGAGTTTCACCGTTCTTCCAGAGAGCAATTCGCCGTGGTCATGTTCAATAATGCATCTCCATATTCCATCATCCTCGAGTCGTGCGCTGTCAATATGTAGTGCTGCCGTTGTGGAGTCGCCAATATAACGATGACCCGTCCCACTCAATTCCGTTCTGGTATTAATTGTGATCATATCCACAGCCACGTCATTATGCAACCATTTCGCTGGTCGTGTGCGATAGCTTCTGGACATATCAATCCCACTGTTATTACACCAAGCATAAAAAACAACTGGATTTATAAAAAACGATGTGAATCATGAAATAAATCAAACGGAATGAATACTTACTGTGCAATTGGTAAAAGCTTGGAATAATTTCCACCCAATTCACATGGTAGAATAACTTTAGCTTGTGGTTTAACAACAATTTCTGTTGGTGTTAATTCGGATGTATCTCGTATCATTTGTGGAAAATTCGATGGCGATGATGTTGAAGCAACGAACCATGTCTGATCATCTGGAGCGAGTAATGCCGCTGGTTCTGCCACATCGTTCAATGACGATGACAACGATGAATAGGGCGAAGAAGATGAGAATGTAGAAGCTAATGTTCCAGCAGAAACACCACCAATATTGGCCGGGGCTATCGTGGTTGTGGTAGTTGTACTAGTGGTTGTCCTTCGACCACGACGGCCACCCTCCTGCCTATCACGTAGTGCAAAGACACCAGGTTCATTTATAGATCCACCTACAACACATTGATAACACTCATTAAAAATTTAATCTCAATTCAATTATCACAAATGCAGCTTCAGGGTTTGAGCTCGTTAAATTTTTATGTATCAGATCGATATAAATAGATATCTAGTATGATAATGAATAATAAATTATTATGGCATGTTGGGTTGATAGCGAATGAATATGAAAATTAACTTGATACTTTGATGAACTCCAACACTCGCAATTTTGACGACTCATAAACTCAGGGCTCTCTTTCACTGCCAATTTCACGTGTTCTCTTTCCAACCCATGTGGTCCCAAGAGTCCCCCAGCTAATGCTGATAAATATATTCCATGAGCCGAAGTCTGATCTGATTATCGTGCTACTGAAATTGGATAAAGTCTTGCTATAGGGGGTATAGAAAGCTATAGGGAAAGAGAGTTTGATGCTGCTATATACTCTCTCTAGCTCTCGGCAGCTTTGCCTTTTCCACTTTGCCCCATAGTCGAGAGTCTCGTCGGCGTCGCTCCGATGCTTCGACTAAAATCTAAAACTGCCTATCTTGTTCACTTGAGTGAACCCCGACAGGAAACTAATTACGCTATCGATGAGCCGCAAATAGAGTCAACCAGACTCTGATGCAACTAGAACCCAATGGTATTATACAACATATATCAATATATGTATGTGTGTACATCAATATAGAAGCGTCCTTTACAATTCATCACTGTTAATCCATATGGAAAGTTATTAGGTATTGATAACATCATAGACCTCATTTAGTTTATCGAATCGATGGAGACTGTTCAGGCAATGAAGCCCACCGACCTCTTTACTCCGCCCAAAATATTTTCACCCACACTTGGTCGATAATGTTGTAAAGAAGATGAATGTTTCATTTGGGTTTTATCTTGACTGTGTTCCCAATGAAGGACTTGATTCGAGAAATTAATAAATAAGAAGTTGACTCCCATGATGATTGATAATGCATGAAGTGATAAATGATTTGAAATGCTTGAAGTAGAATTCATAAAAACGAGAGCAGAAAATTATACCAGTTGAGATGAAAAGAGTTCGAGTGTTTTTTTTCTTGGGAGATAAAAAATGTCAAACAGAGATTGTACGAAGAATCGCAATGAATTCCATCTTGTAAATTACTGGAGATGCAGGAGTTGCAAGAAATCATGGATTTCCATCTTGCCTGAGAGGAATCGAAAAAAAGTGCCTAAGTTAGCGAAGATAGTTCGAAGCAATTTTTGAATTCGTTCAGATCATTGTGCATTTTAATTAATGAACTTCATTAGGAATTCATTAAAAATTTTTATAGTTTGTGTCGAATTGAACAGTATTTTACTTCAAGTTG